>APFE030352426.1:133513-149871 GCA_000404065.3 Pinus taeda
GAGAAGACCATGCTGTGGCATCAAAGGCTTGGACATATTGGAGAGAAGGGCCTTCGAATACTTCATGGTAAAGGTATGGTAGAAGGTATGAGTAATAGCTCTCTGGATTTTGATTTCTATGAAAATTGTGTATATGGGAAGCAGAATCGGATGAGTTTCCCATCTGGCGGTAAGAGGGAAAAATAGATATTAGAGCTTGTGCACAGTGATGTGTTTGGACCTGTGAAGGTTCCATCACTAGGTAAGTTTGTGTATTATGTATCATTTATGATGACTTCTCAAGGAATACATGGATATGTTTCCTTAAGAAGAGAACTGAAGTATTTGAAAGGTTTAAAGAATTTAATGCTCTCATGGAAAACTAGACAGAGAAGAAGATAAAGGTGTTGAGGATAGATAACAGTGGAGAGTTTTGCAGTAATGAATTTGAAGAATTCTGTAAGAAGTGTGGTATAGAACAAAAGAAGACTACTCCATATACACCTTAGTGAAATGGAGTTGCAGAAAGAACGAACAAGACGTTGATGGAAAGGGCAAGAAGCATGCTTAGTGGTGTCGGGTTAGGACAAGAATTCTGGGCAGAGGCGATGGAGACAACATGTTACCTGGTCAACATATCACTTTCATCAGCATTGGAGGATAAGAATCCACAAAAGGTATGGACTGGTAAGAAACCCTCTCTTTCACATCTGAGAGTATTTGGATGTGAGGCATATGTACATGTTCCAAAGGAGAAATGAACCAAGTTGGATAGTAAATCTGAAAAGTGCATCTTTATTGGGTATTATGATGGTTTAAAGGGTTATAAGCTTTGGAACCCAGTAACAAGGAAGGTTGTGTACAACCGAGATGTGGTGTTCAGAGAGGTGAAAGATGTTATTAAACATGAAGTCCAACCAAAGGAACCTAAGAAGATAGAGTTTGAGCTAAAGGAGGAAGAATCAGACTCTACAACGGAGGAGGAATCAGAAGATGAAGGACCACAAACTCTGGGAGTGAGAAGATCGATTTGAGAAAGAAGGCAGCCAGAAAGGTATAACCCATCTACTTTCTGTTCAAACTTTTCTTTATCTATTACTGATGATGATCCCAAAACTGTGAAGGAAGTAGTAGATTTAGAGGATGGAGAAATCTGGAAAAAGGCCATGGTTGATGAAATGACATCTTTGCATAAAAATGAGGCTTGGGATCTAGTGGAGTTGCCGGTTGGATGGAAACCCAGTGGCAGCAAATGGGTGTTCAAGAAGAAGACAAATGCAGAAGAAAAGGTGGAGAAATACAAAGCTCGGTTGGTAGCAAAAGGCTATTCCCAGGTGTCGGGAATTGATTTTGGTGATTTTTTTTCTCTTGTTACCAAGGTAACGTCTATTGAATTACTTTTATCTTTTGCTACTGCTTTTGATTTTGAGGTAGAATAGATGGATGTGAGGACAACATTTCTTCATGGGGATCTGGAAGAGGAGATCTACATGAAGCAACCTAAAGGCTTTGCGGTGAAGGGTATGAAAGAACTGGTATGCAAGTTAAAGAAGTCTTTGTATGGGTTAAAATAGTCACCAAGGATGTGGCATCAAAAATTTGATACATTTATACGGGGACTTATCTTCACCAGAAGCAAAACAAATCACTATGTGTATTTTAAATTAATTGGTGACCGTGTTATTTATCTGGTCTTGTATGTGGATGATATGATGCTGGTTGGAAATGACAAAGAAATTATCTAGGATTTGAAGACCCAATTGTCCTCCAAATTCGACATGAAAGATATTGGTGCTGCAAACTATAGTTTGGGCATGGAAATTAAAAGAGATCGGGCAAAGAGGAAGCTCTGGTTAAACTAGAGGAAGTATGTCGAGACAATATTGCAGAGGTTTAACATGCAGGATAGTAAACTACTGAAGGTTCCTATTCCTGTAGGTGTGAAGTTATCTGTTGAATAGTGTCCCAAGACAGAAGAATAGGAAGAGGATATGTTCCATGTTCCATATGAAAGTGCAGTCCATAACATGATGTATGTGATGGTTTGTACTAGACCATACATTGCACATGCAATAGGAGTATTGAGCAGGTTTATGTCAAAACTAGGGAAGGAGCATTGGACAACAGTGAAGCAGGTTTTCATGTATTTGTGCGGCACTAGTGATTATGCTTTATGCTACCAAGGAAGACCATGATTAGACAGAGTTTTGGATATCAGTGGCTTTGTTGATGTGGACTGGGCTAGAGATCTGGATCAGAGAAGATCTACGAGTGGGTATGTGTTTAACCTATTTGGAGGTGAAATCAGTTGGATGAGTAAGAAACAATTTGTAGTGGCACTATCAACTATAGAGGCAGAATACATGGCAGCCACTCATGCAAGCAAGGAAGCAGTTTGGATGTAGAGATTGTAATCAAGTATGGAGTTAGTACACGGAGCTATAAGGATATACTACGACAACAAAAGTGCAATTTTCTTGGCAAAGAATCCTGCTTACCATTCAAAGACAAAGCACATTGATGTTCAATATCACTTTGTGAGGGATATGATAGAAGACAATAAGGTGTTGCTAGTAAAGGTGGACACTTTGAAGAATAATGTAGATACAGTGGTAAAATCTGTGAGCTCTGACAAGTTCTCTTGGTGTAGAGAAACAATGGGCATTGCAGGACTGGATAAATGACTAAGCTCTCTTGTGGCCCCTTATGGAAAGAAAACAACAAGTGGGAGAATGTTGGGTTGCGTTGTTCTTTCAACTACTAGCCCACGTATTAAACTGGGGGGTTAGAGGGGCGCGGAGCTCCCCCTTCATTGCACCGATTGTGCAACGGGGGGGTTGGGTAGCCCCCTTCTACGGGGTCCATGGCACTGCCCCGGGAATTTTCTTTTTTTTTGGACCGTATATTAGGTTAGGCGAACCTATGTATGGTTTTTTGCATGATCTTCGTACATGGCTTTGGATGTGATGGTTTTCAGTCCATGGTTTTGGACGCGATGGTTTTTGGTCCATGGTTTTGGACGCAATTATTTTTGGTCCATGGTATTGGATGCTTTGGCATGTATAAATATGTATTGTAACATTGAAAGGAACATAATGAAAAATCAAGTTGGTAGTCTCGGTTTGGGATCCAAAGGAAAATATATGTGTATATATGTTTTATGTGTTAGGCTCTCGCATTGTTTATTTTTCTATGTTCTTAGAATTTGTATGCAGATAATTTCTATATGGGGTTAAAACCTACATTTATATGTATTTAGGTAATTTTCAAATGTAAGATTAAATACATAAAAAATGAAATAAATAATAATAATATTGTACAAACCTCATTGAAGAAACTACCTCAAATATGATCTTCATTCAAACCGTGAAAAGTATGCCAAAATGAAAGCATTGATATAGATATCTTCACAAGAACCAAGATGGTCAACCAAATCTAAAAGCCCTATAGTTGGTGGTCTAACATAATCAAATGGTATATATCAAAGGGAAGTTGCCACAAATGCACTATGTTGTACTAGATTACATGTTAAAGATGATATTATAGTATTGTGGCTTGAATTGTATCTTCTATCTAAGGTGTTTGCTGGAAGGGTGGGTTAGAAAATCACCTAGTAGTGGGTGACTATCTCAATGGGCCATGCTTTATGGTTGGTTAAACATGAGCATAGCCAAGACCATTTCCCTATAATTCTCCAATGTTATAATAATTGACATAAAGACCCAAGATGAGCTTATCTGATAATTTTTAAAGAAAATATAAAGGAACATCCCTATTACTACAGGGATGCTCATAAACACCACAAATGATCTATTCAACCAATTGTGTCTCTATGTTAGGGATGTGAATATTCTATCCACAGATGACTCTTTATTCTATGAAGTGTTTAATTAGTTCTAGGTTCAATAAACAATTGAACAATACTTTATTTACTTATATTTAATTTTTTTACCACTTCTTACTTTTTTTTTTACCAAAATCCCTAATTAGATTTTTAATTTCACTCCCACATTGATTAATTTCAATACAAAAATCTTGTAAAAATTAAAGTTTGTATTTCCTGAAATCTCTAGACACCATCTTCCTCACTCTGGTGTAAAAACGGATAAAGTGGAGGACCCAAATGAATATAGGCCCATCACACTCTATAATGTTCTCTATAACATCAGTAATAAAATCATAGCTAATAGACTCAAACATCTTCTTCCAAAGCTCATTTCACTAGAGAAAACATGCTCTTGTTGAGGCCTTCCAAATATTATATTGTATCATGGTGATCCATGAGGCCATACGCTCTTTGAAAAAAAAAGAAAAAAGAAACTAGGATTGTTTCTTAAATTATATCTCTAAAAATATTTTGAAAGCTTAAACTAGAATTATCTTAACAAAATTCTCAAACTTTCAACTTTAGTAATGACTGGATTCAGTGGACCGATCACCTACTTTTGTCTGATTCTTTTTCAATATATGTATATTTTCTATTATAATTATGTTATACAAGTATCACACTGATTTGATGATCTTCTAGAAAAGGTATCCTCCCTAAATTATGCTAAGATATGTTGGTTTATTGTGATTTGGTTTATTTGACATAGTATGCCTTGCAGGAAGGAGACAAGATGACTAACAAGGTCGTAGAATACATTGAATCTCCCTATGCATCAGATGGGTAGCATGGTGTGGGGCACTCTTCTAATTTGGAAGACACATTGAGAATCTCAAAGGAAGAAATAAGGAGTTGCAAAGAAGATAATGTCAAAATCATGGAGATGAAAGAGAAACAAGCAGAGGTGAATGTGATACTAATTTAGTGTTTGTCAGATTTACAATGACAAGGACCACTTCAGATCAGCCATGGAAATGAGGACAAAAGTAATGCGATATATCAAAGTAGGTCTACTAGTAGACATAGGTTGGATAGATCTAACATGATCAAAGATGGCAGATTGGTAGACACTCCAAAGAGGAGAAGTGACCGACACAGGTACTATTCGAGTTATGGTTTTGATAGACATCATGATCATCATTGTCATAATCCTTATAGGAGGAATGACAGGGGATACTTTCTAGATGAGTTTAAGTAGTAAAAACCACCTACATTTGATGGATATAGTAATATCTCAAGATGCAAGTGAGGAATAAAATGCAGTTCCTTACAAGAGATTCAATACAACTAAGAAGGGACGTGGAGAACAAGAGGCTAAAGGAAGTGCTAGGGAACCATTGGAGTGTTGGTTATGTGATAAGGATCATTGTAAGAGGGATTGTCTGCAGTATCAGAGTGGTAGTAGACTCGAGATCTACAGTGCTCATGAGGTGCATATAGTGAGTGATGTTGGTCATAACATTCCTTGGATCTATGCAACTATGTACAACAAGCAGACAGATCATCAGGCATCAATCATTGAGATGGATGCTAATCTTTATGATCAATTTCTTTCTATTTTGGTTGATCCTAGATCTACCTATACTTCTATTAATCCTGACCTGGTGGATAAGTGTGGTTTAATAAAAGAAGTGTATGGAGAATCTTAGTTGGTACTGTTGGCTACAGGTACAAAGAAGCAAGTTCACCATTGGGTAAGAGCTTGTGAATTTGAGTTAAATTGTATGCCTACAACAACACATTTGAATGTATTTCCGTTGGGTTTGTATAGTATTGTTTTGGGTATGGATTGGCCATACCTTCATAGAGCCAAAGTGGATTTCTTCGACAAGGCCATTGATTGTGTGTATGATAATGGGTAAAAGAGGACTTTGCAGGGGAAGAAGAACCCTACTTCAGTGAGGATTGTTAACGTTATGCATGCTAAGCATAGTAGAAGAAAAGGTTGTGTGATGTTTGCAGTACATATTTCTAGTGACAAGGGTAAGGAGGTTGAGGATGTTGATGTGTTGAGAAGGTACCCAATTTTGTAGCAATTTCAGGATGTATTTCCTGAGGACATTGCAAATATGCCACCTCACAGGGAGGTAGAATTTTCTATTGAGTTGGTGCCAAGGGTAGCCCCAACATCAAAATCAGCTTACAAGATGAGCACAACTAAGTTGGTTGAGTTAAACTTGTAGCTAAAGGAAATTTTGGAGAAGGGGTACATTAGGCTGAGTGTATCATCGTGGGGTGCACCAGTGTTGTTTGTGAAGAAGAAAGATGGTACTCTTAGATTGTGCATTGATTAAAGGCGGCTGAACAAAGTCATGATCAAGAACAGGTACCCATTTCCTAGGATTTATGATTTTTTTGATCAGTTGAAGGGAGAAAATGTGTTCTCTAAGATCGACTTGAGATTGGGAAACCATCAGGTATGCATCAAGGAAGAGGATATCTTCAAGACTGCATTCAGGACTAGGTATGGGCATTATGATTTTTTTGTTGTTCTATTTGATTTGACTAATGTTCCAACTACATTTATGTGTTTGATGAATAATCTGTTGCATCCTTCTCTGGACAAGTTTGTTATTGTGTTCATTGATGATATACTAGTATATTCTAAGAATGAAGAATAGCATGCCGAACATTTAGCAGCATTGTTTAGATTGCTAAGAGAACATCAGTTGTATGTTAAACTTAGCAAGTACAATTTCTTTCAGATTGAGGTACATTACTTGGGGCATGTTGTCTCAAAGGATGGCATAGTAGTGGATCCATAAAGATAAGGGCTATTATGGAGTTGGAAATCCGTAAGAATGTGGATGTGAGATCATTTATGGGATTGACAGGTTTCTCCAATATTTTCATAGGGAACTTCTCACACATTGCATATCCTATCACATCATTGCAGAGGAAAGGTGACAAGCTTGAATGGACAGAGGAATGTGAGGATAGTTTTGAGTAGCTTAAGTAGTTGTTGACACATGCACCGGTGCTAAAGATTGTGGATCTGAACAAGGAGTTTGTATTGCGTACATATACTTGCAAGAGAGGACTTGGTTGTGGTCACATGTAAGAAGGACAGGTAGTGTGCCATGAGTCACAAAAACTGAATGAGCACGAGAAGAACTATCTAGTGCATGACCTTGAGCTAGCAGTGATTATACATGCATTGAAGATGTGGAGGCATTATCTTATTTGTATGTGGTTTCCATTGATGAGCGATCATAGTGGGTTGAGGTATTTGTTGGATCAGCCGAATCTAAATTCCAGGCAAGCGAGATAGTTGGCTACCCTTGGTGAGTTGGGCTTCTAGATCAAATACATTAAAGGGAAGGAGAACTAGGTTGTAGATGCTCTTAGTAGGAAGGTATAGGTAAATCATATAGCAACTATGAGCTCTTATGGGATAGAGTTGTAGGATAGGATCTTGTAGGTAGGACAATGGGATGAAAAATACAGGGAGATTATACATAGGTTACAGCAGAGTACAAGTGCAAGTGTAGGTACAAGTACAAGTATCAGGATGCAGACTATCGTCTCACAGCAAACGGTTTGGTGACATTTAGAGATTGGATTTATGTGTTAAATTGCAGTGAGCTCAAGAAGCTTATCTTGAGGGAGTTTCACGCAGAGCAATACTTGAGTAATCCAGGATATCAAAAGACATTGACGGCGGTGAGGAAGTTCTACGATTAGACGAATATGAAGAAGAAATTGGTATATTTCATGGCTAGATGTTTAGATTGTCTATAGGTAAAGGCAAAATGTAAGAATCCAAGCGGTTACTACAACCTAAAGTGATCCCATAATGGAAATGGGAGGTCATTTCCATGGATTTATCATAGGACTTCCAAGGATAGTAAAGCAACATGATTCTATTATGGTCGTGGTTGACAGGTTGAGAAAGGTTGCTCACTTCATTCTAGTAAAGACTACATATTAAACTAGTGAGGTAGCATAGGTGTTCATAAGAGAGATAGTGATACTGCACGGTGTTTTGAAGAAGATTGTGTCTGACAAGGAAACAAAGTTCACTTCCGAGTCTTGGAAGGAGCCATTTGTAGGTTTCGGTACAGAGTTGGCCTTCAGTATAACTTATGATCCATAGGCAGATGGACAGACATAGAGGGTCAACATGATCTTGGAGGATATGCTGTGGAGGTATGTGATGTACTAGTAGAAGAAACGGGAGGAGTATCTTCTATTGGCTAAGTTCGGATACAAAAATAGTTTTCATGAGTCATTTAGGATGAGTCGTTTCGAGGCATTTTATGGGCGGAATGGTAACACTCCCATCAGCTGGGGTGATCCAATGAATAGGGTACTTATTAGAATGGATATGTTGGCAGATATGGAATAGGAAATGTAGGTTATAAAGAAGAATATAAAGGAATCACATGATAGACATAAGAGTTATGTGGAACATCACAGGGTGTTCAAGAAGTTTCAAGTTGGGGAGCATGTGTATTTGCACATTAAGCCCAAGAAAAGCTCTTTGAGGATTGGTTCATGTGCCAAGTTGGCACCAAGATATTGCGGGCCTTTTGAGATACTTGTGAAGATTGGACCAGTGGCATATCAACTTACACTATGTCCAACATTGAAATTCCATGATATTTTCCATATTTCATTTCTTAAGAAGTATACAAAGGATGTTGATCATGTTATTAATTGGTTTGTATTACAGGTGGAGTAATAAGGAGAGTTCCAGTTGGAGCCTCAGTGCATATTACAACAGAAACATCTCATGCTTAGGAACAGAGCCATAAAGCAAGTTAAAGTGCAATGGAAGCACTTTGGGCTTGAATAAGATAAATGGGAGATGGCGGATTAGGCATAGGTCTAATATCCTTCATTGTTTGCTGGTTGAGGCAAAGCAATTTGATCTTTGGTATATGGTTGGCATATGTTTTGATGATGTTTTTATATTTTTGTATGTATATATAGGGATTTAAATACTACCATGAGCTAAGTTATAAAGCTCCAATAAGCGGTATGGTTGTTATCTTGTCATGATGTCATTATGTTTTACTTTTGAGAAGGTCTTTCATTGTAAATACTACAATGAGCTAACTTATAAAGCTCCATGGGTAGTATGTTTTCTTTTCAGTGGTTTTGTTGAGTTTTTGGTGTGGTTTAACACTGAGGATAGTGTTCCCCAAGGAGGAGGCTTCTGTAATAGCCTTGGTGAATATTTCATGTAACAAAAGTTAATAAAGGCAAAATAAGACCACGTTTAAGGGACACTTATTCCAAGCTTAATGTTGGGAAAATATATCCTAGTAGGCATCACTCAATGTGTGTTCTGACTAAGGAAAATTTACAAAGGCTAAGGCAAGGAAATTAAAAGGAAAAAGACATTTTTGGCACATTTATTTATGAAAATAAAGGAAATTAGGAGAAAAGTAAGGTGAAAGGTCACAAGTTATATGTGAGGATGAAAATGAAAGAAAATAATGGAAAATGAAGAAATTAGAGGCCTCATTAATAAAAGGGTTTATGAGGATTAATAGGCAAGAATTTTGCTAACTTTTTGTCAGTTCAAGTTTGGAGCTCTCTCATTATTCTCTCTCTCTCTCTCACCCTTTATCGGTTAGATTTTTCTTGGAGCACTCTAGCTTTAGATCGAGGAAGGAAACACAGGCAAAGGGAAATGAAGAAGAGTAGGATCAAGCAACTTCAGCAGGAATGCTTGTAGGTAACCTTTTGCATGTTTTATTTTCTACCTGGTTTGGACATGTATGGATTTGCATGCTAGTGTATGGTTCTCTCGCTATCGGTGACATGATTTGTTTTGGTTATAAAAATGGTTTTTAGCCTAGCCTTGCCTTTTTCCAGATGTCATGGTTTGTTGGGATGTTTATTTCAGTTTTGATCTTTGGTTTGCCAGATGGATTTCAGAATCCGGGGTAGACGTGGTCTCGAGGTTAATTCCCAAAGGCCTAGGAATCCCTTGACCGCTTTTGGAGGGATACACAGTAAATCATGAGGGAGAAGTCTCAATTTAGAGCCTAGTGATTTGGGTTTGGATTGCGGTAAAGCCTAAGAGACTGGTCTTGGTTTAGGGCCTAGCGATTGGGAATTGGATTGTAGTAAATCTCAAGAGACAAAGAGACGGAAAATGCCTTAAGGATAGTGATGGATTCTGGATGGCATTCCAAGTTTGGTTTAGTCATGATCAGAGCATCGGTTTTGGTGTGTTGACGGTTTGGTGCGGGTGGAGGTGGCTTAACCTATCGATTCTCCTTGGTCTTTTTTGGATTGGTTGTTCTTTGAGATCCTAAATTCATGCTTGGAATATGGCACGGGGGTGACTAGATAAAAATGAGATTTGGTTCAGCCATGTCTATGCTCAGGTGGTACGTGGAAGTCCCAAACCTAGTCAGATTTTCCTATGATTAATAAAAGCTAAGTTCTCTTACTTTTGCACTGGTTTATATGTGGATTTAATGGTTGTCATATCTTTGATCTTTCTATGGTTTTATACTAGTTATAACCATGGTTAAATGACTGGTTCATGTCATCGTTATTTCATATATTTACTTGTAATTGTTTAATGGATGGATGCAAGACCTAATTGATGATATAATAGTTCAATGGGGAATGAGGTGATCGTTCTGGTTGTGCTTCATAAGTTCTTTCAGTCATTTATGCTCTGTCTTGTATCGTAGAACCGTAGGTTGCATTGATTCCAAATGTTTGACATAATTTCAGTCCCGGTTGGGGATGCTCAAGCCTAGTCCTGATGTTTATTTTTTTTATCATCATTTTTATCATGTCTTTGATGGATTCTAAAGGTTGTGGCAAGTTATGGGTAGAGGTCGGGATTTTGGGCTAGAAAAGTGGCTCAAATCTCGGGGTCACTGGCACAAGTATGTTGAGAAAAGTCTACAATCGCTCGCACAAAGGCCTATGAGAGAGACTTTGAGTTGATGGTCATTATCTTGCCTATAGCATGAGTGCAACTTTGCGTTGTTTGGCATAAAACATCAAGGGGACCGAGGGACATAATGTGTAAGTGGATGACATGTCTCCTTGTGGTGTAATGGATGTATTTGTTTGATGATTTTCTATCGATTCCATTTTCTTAAGGTCACCAAGGAGATTGAATCCCTTATAGTAACCTCTCTCATCACATGTTTGCACAACTAGTTGGCTACTTGGGTGGACCTGGGAGGAGGGGGTGTGTTCTCTTTTAATACCATTTAAAGTTGAATTCTCACCAGTAATTTCATTGTACACTCTGCCTTTGACTGAACAGGTATACTCGCAACGTTTCTATAGCCATGTACTATTATTTTCATAGCTTGGAAGAGTCCTAACAGGCATCATGTTACTTCGAGGTGAGTTCCCTTGCCTCAATATTCCTTTCCAGGAACATCTTTCCACTGTTGAGGGAATGAAAAAGATAATGGTTTTTTTAGCCTAGCCTTGTTATTCCCAATCTGGAACTACCTATCATATGAAATTGACTGAAATTTTCTAGAAAATGCTAAACCCCTATTTAAGTGTACTTCCTTCTTCTTTATCGCTAGTGGTACCTATGCATGCCCTCTTTAGTATGGCCAATAATGGTAGATGTAACTACTAATGGAGAAGTTATTATTTTCAGACATTACATTATTGTTAACATATATTAAGCATGAATTTCGCTCTATGAGTTGTGAATTTGAATTATTGTTCAATATTTCTTCTATGTTTGAAGGCAAACCGTAAGTGTGAATCTCACTCATTGTTTTGTTAACTGAGTAATTATTCAATAGTTATTCTATGTGTTAAAGACTTGCACTAGGCATGAATCTCACTCTCTATTTTATTATCTTGAATAATTATTCAATAGTTCTTCTATGTGGTGAAAAGTTGCATTAAGCGGGAACCTCATTTTCTATTTTATTAACTTGAATAATTATTCAATATTTCTTATAAGTAAGCATGAATCTCGCTCTTTCTGTTGACTAAGGATACCACACTATATCTATATTGAATTGGTTCTCTCATTTGCCCCAGTGTTGGCCGTTACAGGCTCATGCTAAAATTAATAGTTTTATTTACCTTTGGATACATTGCAGCATGTGATGTAAATGGGAAACTACAATTCTATGACCATAAATACGACTTTGTATATTGTTCTATAATAATTCATTTTCTTATTTCTCTTGCTGATGGATTATATCAAGCATAGTTGATGCGATTTCATTTATAGGTCTGAGTTGGTCTTTATTTCAAAACCCTTGTTACTTTTGATGTTTTTTTATGTATATTAATCCAAACATCACTCAATGTAATCTACAACTAGTATATACGTGCTTGATTTATTGTGTTTATTGCTATTCTATAATATGAAATTTCGTCATTAACTTGGTATTTTGAGATATAATTTCTTAGACTTATGGTATATACTCGGTTATGAATGCAACCCTTCTTTTATGCCTGTTAAGTCGATTTTGTTGTTCCGTCGAACGAGATTGGATTCATGTTGATATGTTTTGGTTACCATTTAGACTAGGGTTCAAATATGATAAGACTTTGTGATTAGACTAGTTAGCTACTTGGGTGGACCTGGCATGGACTTTGTGATTGATTCATATGAGGAGTCAGGTTGATTCATTGCAAAGATTATGGGCAACAACGGACATTAATGTCGCTAGGTAGAAGAAGTAAGAGTTGCCTGGGACTCAGCCTTTGGGTTACCTTTTCTAATTTACTTTCAAGAATTTTAAATCAAGACTATAGTATGATTGTATGCACAGGAGAGTGTGATTCATGACCTCATTCAGCAGGTATATATTTTTACGCAGATAGGCGTCGCTCCACTTTAATTATTTTCTTAATTAATTTAATTATTTTCTTAATTAATTTTTTTTGATAGGATGGCCTAAATTGAAAGATGCCAGTATATTTTCGTAGTCATCACTATATCAATGAATGAAATTGAAAACGATAACTTCTTTGTATATCTAAATAAGTGTTTAAATCCTACTTAAATTACTTAAATTAATTTTTTACCAAATGATCATTAAAAAAATTAAGGTGCCTCTTATTTCTTTCCAAGTATGTAGGATTAAGAAAAAATGAAATTAAAAAATAAAATAAAAAGAATATGAAACAATATAAGATGGAACAACAGTTTTCCTTCCATATGCGCAATTTGCAACATGCAACTATCCCATCATTTAATCATGAAACGCTTGACTCTTGGCATTCCTTGCTCCAGAAATGCTCTACGGAAATGGTTACTCGTATGAAATCGATATATGGAGTGCGGGAGTGGTGTTGTATGCTCTTCTTAGTGGAAAGACACATTTCTATGTTTAGCATGAGGACGCCAAGGTCATGTATAAGAAAATACATAATACAGACCCAGATCTCATAACAGTATGTGGAGGTTTATGTCTCATTCTGCAAAGGAACTCGTTCATGGAATGTTGCAGAAAGATAGCGCACAATGATTTTCTTGCTATTTGAGTGAGTCTTTTGTTTCTTTGGATTCTGTTGGTATGTAGACTGTGTTTGAGAATAGGAATTAGGGTTTTATAAATTAGAGTATTCAAATGCGATGATTTCAGGCCATCCTTGGATTTTAGGTAATGGAGTGATGGATCATGTGGCTTCTAGCTCCACCATCTACCAATGCAGCCGACCATTGAATACATATGAATCAAAGTGATTATAGAGCAAGAAAGACTGTGTGATTGAAGAATGCTTATATCATATATATAATTTTTTATTTTATGTTTTAATGTTATTTTGTAATTATAATATATAAGGAGACTCTGGCATGCCGTGCTATTCTTTACCTCTGCGGCACTATTCAAGACTCTAGATTCTTGCATTTGGCGCTATTCTTATTCAAGACACTAGATTCTTGCATTTGGTGCTATTCTTTATCTTTGAATTGAAACCAAATAGAAATGAAAGGAGGCATAAATTAATTTCAATGTTCATTATTATTAATATTAATTAATATGTATATGACTATTACTTTTAATAATGTTAATATTTATAAATATTAATTTTAATGTTAATTATTGATGCATCTAACCTTTAGATTTGTGGGGCTTTCTGATCAGTTAAAAAGTGGGCAGGTTGGAGTTATCGCAGGCATCCTAAGGATTTCAGGTGCTAAACAGAAAGAGCGTTAATTTACCAAATGGACCTGGAATCCATTTTAGGGGTGCTCTATTTTTGTTTCAGGTTCGTATGAATAGATATCATCCAGACGAGTTGATAAGGCTTTTTGGGATCTCATGACTCCAAAGGATTTTGGGCGATTAAAAAGCTAGAGGGTTATCTCCGATATTGGAGCTGAAAAAGTTTAGAGAGCTTGCAAATTTTCATTTTGGGTCCATTTAAAAAGATAAAGGATTAGCATCATGGCTACCCGAGATTACCTTTTATGAGTTGATTCATTGATGGTTGATGGAATGTTTGATCGATCTTTTGGTTATGTTTGGAACTGTTTGTGGGCCATAGGCGTGGTCACCAAGTTTTCTTTTAGGGGCTAGACAATTGTGTGGGCCTTGGAGCTTTTGGTGTGTTTGTATATTATGTACCTTTATATAGATGAATAGAAGGACCTACTCTCACTTGAACAAAAAAAGAAACGTGGATGTTATATTTCAAGAAGTCTTCTTTTCAAAAATCCTAAACCCCCAAATATCAATTTGATTGATCAGTCATTACCAGTTTATCCGTTGGCCTTCATTACGAGTTTGATTATATCTTGAGGTTGAGAAGTCAGGAGGTTTCCAGACTTATTTATTGTTCAAATATGTATTTTTTTGTTGAAGAAGCTATATCTAGTTAACACAATTTCCATATTTTTAAATTAAAAGACTTACAAAACTAGATGCTTATAAACCTGCAATAAACATGTAATGGATTAATAGCTTGGATCTTTCTATAAATTTGTAGTTACTTTGATTTCATTTTTATTGAAAATTGATATATAAAGTTGATCTATAGTCCAGATAATGAAATGAATCATTTTAAATTTATATTATTATGTTTTAATCTATTCATTCATGAATACTTACAAATAAATAAACTTAATTGCAAAACTAAAAAATATAAAAAATAACAATGCAAATACATAATAATATTTAAAATGGTAAAAACTAATCATTTTAAACCAATTTACAATTTGAACATGTAAAATTATGTTTCAAAACTTATTTAAACAACCACAATTCACAATTACCCCTTAAGCGTTTGGTTTATTTATATTCAAGTGATTAATAACACAAAAATGTAATTTTAATTTAAAATATTATTTTTTTTGTTTTAATTTACTAAATCTTAACAATATATAATCTTTTGTTTTCATAAACAGAGAAACCAAGACAATGGTGGCATGAAATGTAGCTTAAAGAAAACATTAAATTTGAGAGGGGCCATAAGCAAATGAGTAATTTTAGATTTATATTATTAATATTTTTATTTAAGATATTCTTAAAACATACAATTTTCTGGAAGAAAATTTAATTATTTGTTTAAATTGGATAATAAACTTGCTATTTATTAATGTTATACCTAATTATATTCATAACGATATTAATATAAATATCTATATTTAATAACAAAATTAAAATCCAATTTGATTAAAATATTATTAATTTAATATTAATACATTTTTATATTATATTAGGTATTAATATGTTTTGACATTATATTAAGTTTAGATTATTATGCTTTAATTTTTAGGTTTCTATTATATTATTAGAATTTAATATTAGATTATTTAATGTTTTCAATATTGCATGTTTTCAATATTAGAACTTATAATATTGGGTTATATTGAATCTTTAATGTTATGTTTAATTTATATTTATCAATATCGACATTAACTTCAAAAATTTGAGTCAACAATCAATAATAACAATAAAAGCTTATCTAATATAAAAATAATAATACTTTTAATCATAATATAAAAAAATAAAAATACTTTTATAAAATTATTGTTACAATTACAAAATTAATAATATTAATATAATAAATAAATTAAGATAATTAATTTAAATATATAAAATTAATAACATTTTAAATCACATTAATAAAATGTTAATTATTAATAGAAATTTTAATTAAATTATGAATTTAGTTTTAATTAATAATATTAATATTATTAATAACAATAACATTAAAACTGTAAATAATTTTGTCTTTAAGGTTTCTGTGTGTCTCATGTTTATGTAGATTTACTTCTGAATCCATTGTATTCAAATTCTTTTTTTATTAACGTTTCGAACTAGCAATAGTGGTTCATCGTTAGGATGTGAAAGAATTGTTGAAAGACTGGTCTTATTTCTCAAATATGTAGAGATGTGTGAGATGCTAGCAATAGTGGTTCATCTTCAGGATGTGAAAGAATTGTTGAAAGACTGGTCTTATTTCTCAAATATATAGAGATGTGTGAGATGCTTAACCGACAGATTTTTTGGATTATTTTTAATTGTCCTATTTAAATGTATATGTATTAATTGTTTCATGTTTTAATTTTATTAAT
>APFE030352428.1:0-16459 GCA_000404065.3 Pinus taeda
AAATGACCATGAGTCATTTCATGCCCACTATGCTACAGCCACAGTCAGCTGCAGACTATATAAGAACCAACCTTGAGGTTCTTTCCAAGGGCATCCACCCTATGGACCAAATAGAACTTCACAAGCAAACGGGTGAGATGGTTTATGCAACACTGGCAGATAAAACATTGTTGGCTAATAGGTTGGAAAACAGCCTAAACAATACAGCTGCCCAACTTGAGTTGGAGAAGGCATCCTCTCAGGCCAAAGACAACAGGATCAGGGCTTTGGAGGATATAATCATAGAGCTTGCGCATGACCCAAAGGATCCAAAGGCCATACAATCGCTGCTCAAAATAAGAGATGACAACCTTGCAGCTCTAAGAAAAAAGATTAAGCTCCCAGCAACCATTCACCCTCAAACAGAAGAGGTTGCCCACCAAAGACAAGACCAGGAGGTAGCAACATTGCTGGTAGCACTGCACAAACAGCTAGTGCAAACAGAAGGGAAGCCGGAGGAGACAGAGGTTGCACTGTAGGCAGCCCTACAGTAGAAAGAAGGAGGTTAGACTTCACAGCCCCCTCTAGAGGTCATAAACCTTGAGGAGCCCCCATAGACTACTGCTCCTCCCACAGAACAGGCAGCTCCATCAACATCAACATCAGCACCAGCACAAACCTCAGAGCAGGCTCCGAGCCTGGATATGCAGAAATTGATGAGTGAAATCAAGGTCCTAGAAGCCCAGATGATAGAGCTGAATGGAGCCAAGGAGAATTTGGCTAAGCTAAATGAAAAATATGACAAATACAAGAAAAATGTGGCTGAAAAAGGGAGAGAAATAAAAGCTCTTAAAGAGAAGATAAAGGAGCTGGAGAAAGAGCTCACCCTTGACAAAGTGGTGGTTGAGGTCAAGACAGTTTTGTGGACCCACATTGGCCAATCAATAACTGATCAGTGGCAATATATTGAGACCATCCATGAGCAAATGGAGCTCATAGGCAAAGCACAGAAGGAAGTCCATAGAGCAAGGGAATCTCTAGGCAGTATGCCTGAGATAGCCAACAGAATGATTAATGTGCTTAATAAACGGACAGGTCCTCAGCTGGCAGCAATAGGAATCTCCAACAGAACTGAAACCATCCAGCTGATAAAGAGGGTCCTCACATTGAAAATCTTGGTGCAGACATTGGATAGAAGAAGCCAGGACATGCAAACAGAGGTCAACAAATTCATGGACAAGTTTGCAGCATTACAGGGCAGAGGTCTTCCTAGCTTGCTGAATAGTGCAGGGAGACTGCTATCACATGAGATTTATGCAAAACGGGTGAACACATTTGCCACCAATCAGATCAGTCAAGGATCAAGCACTTCACAGGTAACAGAGCCAGCATCTGGGCAAAGTCTCTATGACAGAATAGAGAACTTATTTTTTATTATGAATGAGATCAGACATTTGTTTGAAGTGCCTCCAAAATTCTACAAATACACAGAGGAAAATGAAACCTTAGATGCAATTTTGAGGCATCAATTGCCTACACAGGAATGGTGGACCTCAATGATACAGTTGTTACTATAAGCAGGAGGTTTTCATCAAAGTTTTGTCATCGAAAAATATAAGTCATCATATTCAGAAAATATGATGCATACACTATGACTGGAAAAAGTGGAATGAGCCAACTCAGCAGGAAGATTCGGCCACTAAAAGCAACACTGACAGCTACAGGTAACAAGGCCGAGAAAGCTACAGCATGACAGAATATAAAGACACATCATTCAGCATTAATGCAGAACGCTCAACCGACTCAATGTCCTCCAAAGGTCAAGAAGAGTTCTGACAGAATTAAAGACTATTTATCTTACATTTAGGGTAGCAATAACTTCCTTATTTGCTATTTTGTAAAGTTGGTGAGCGTATTTAATCCATCAAATGACTCAGCGGTTTAATTATTTTGTAAAACCGATTGTATATATTCCCCCTCGCATAAGCTTGAAGGGGGTGGTGATTATTGTTTTCTTAAGAAGAAAGGAGAACTCGTTGTAATTGTTTAAAGGATGATATAAATAAAGCTTTGGAGTTTATAGGAATTGGGTCTTACTGATGCATGCTGTGTTGGAACCATTGAATGCTACCGGATTCTAGTGCTATGGCTTAATATAATAAGTGTTCTCTATCTCTGTTAATGTTTTGTTATTTGTTTAAGCTCACAACTCTCATATGTTGTTCTAAATCTAGGAAGAAAGAAAAAGAATAGCTCAGGATTTGTCCATGGAATCTATCTTCACTATAAATGTTTTCTATGACTTCAGCTGTTTAATTGGAATTCTTAACTGCTCCAATAAACCCTGAATATTTCACAGTTACTATTTAGTAATTCATTGCTACTAAGTAGAAATTGTTGTTCAAATTGTTATCACATTATCTGTAATTCCATTTCTCATTGTTTCGCTCACTAATCAGAAGTTATATTAAGAATAGCCATCTAGCCTTGCAGTAAAACTTTCTCCATCACAGGCACCAGGACTGTCTCAGATTTCTGACTCCATGTACCCAATGGACTAGCATCTTTCACACATTTCATGCCCTTCTCACAACAACAGTTCACAACCAAAGTCTCAAACAAAAACTGAAACTTATAACTAGCCTAAAATCTCCACAAAACAGAGCCAAAACTTAAAGAGAGAGCCCTCTCTGGTTATAGGTAGGCTAGGACCTATAATCCAAAGCTTGGTTAGTGGTTACCCCGACCGTATTCCCTTGGGAGTCATAGGGAACAACCTGGGTGTTAACATAAATGGTGACTCCACTGGGGACTTCCCCAGGATTTTCTAATTGCTGTATATTTCCTAAAGCTACAGGTGAAGCCTGAATGTCAGCCAGGGAGCCTTCAAAATTGTTTATTTTTTACATTAATAAGTTTACATAAAAGTTGCTTCAGTCTATCTTCATGCTAGCTTTGGTATATACCTAGCCATTCCAAAATCTTGTCTAGCCCTTGAAGGTACAAGAAAATTCTAAAAATACTCAAAAAAACAAGTTCAGAAGCTGGCTCCCAAGAAGAATCAACGGTATACAAGGTCAAATCCTGACCCTAATCCACCAACTGTTTTTGAAAACACTAACACAATCCCTAAAAACATTAGGAAACAGCAAAGATAGGAAAATCCTTATGACTTGAGTCCTAAGACAGTTTACCTTAACCCTGTTCCCACTCCAATCAAGGTTCTATTCCGGTCTACCCCTGGTTCCCCTAGTTCACCATCTACATCTCAAAGCCCTCCTTTCACACCTTCATCCATTGCACATATTCCCTTGACCAACACTGTAGTTTCTGCAATACCTATTACCCCTGTTGTCCCAATCGTTCCTGTTGTCCCGTTTATCCCTGTTAATCCTATAAACCCTGCAAATATGGCTAATAGATATGCGCCCCTGCAGTTACCTGCTAATGCTGCAGCCCTACCTCATGACTATCAATCCAAAATCTCATACTTTGACTCCACTGGCCCTTTCACAGCTATTCAGCATGCCAGAAGGATGAAAGATCATTTTGAGAACTATGAAATTGATGATGACAGTGTGAGAATGAGAATTTTTGTTCAGAGCCTGACAGGTGATGTAAGAACCTGGTTTAGATCACTCACTGCAAATACCATAACAACTCCTAATGAGCTTTACCAAGTCTTTACTAATATATGGGAAAAGAAGAAAGATCCCTTGCACATACTGGGTGAATATGATACAATCAAACGAGGTCCTCAGGAGACCGTTTTGGAGTATTGTGCAAGATTCAACAATGTATATAACACAATACCACAGAATCTAAGACCTCCTCCTGATTTAGCTTTGCACAAATTTCCTGATGGTTTTGACCCTGATATGCCATATCAGTTGAAGGAAAGAGCCCCTGAAACCCTTGAAGATGCCCAAAAAGTGGCTGTCACAGTAGAGGCTAACCTAATTGCCAAAAGAAAAAGAGCAAGATTGGAAAAGAGAACCACCTTCAAAGAAGAACCCTCAGCCTTTGATCAGAAACTGGATGCAATACTCACTAGCATGAAGAGGTTGGGTGACAGAGTAGAATCAGTTGTAGAGAAAAGTCATCATGGGAAGCACCACAAAATAACCCTATCAAGGAATCCCAATTTTTGGAGAATCAAAACCCAAAACGTTTGGCAAGCAAGTTTCTGATCCAGCAGATAAGACCTCCGTTCTAGGAAAACTATACTGAAGCATCCACTTCAAATGAGCAAGTAGATGACACCCACATTAACCTAATGGGCCTGAATGATGAGCAGCAAGTTTTTCTGAGTCATGAAGATCATAAGGAGGATGACATTAAGTAGTTCCAAACCAAGTCAGGTGAGTCATTTGACTTTAAACAAGGTTATGACACAGCTGTTTATGAAGTTCATAAGCAATGCAAGCTAAGAAGCAGAACTGTAAATATAACACACCCTGAAAAAGCAAAGGATAGCCTACAGCCCAAAAGAGCCATAGTCACAGAGCCACATGACAAAACCGATTCAGTTACAAATGAAGTAACCGTTGAAGAAGTTACTGAACTATTTCCCTCAAAACAACAGCCAATGGCTGCATCACCTTTGCAGCCTAATCCAAGTAATACTCCTCAAGAGATGAGTTAAAAGGATCAGCCTCAAGATCAAGATAAGAATCAAGAAGAAAACTTAACGAACAAGGAAAAGGTTGTCACCCACAATACCAAGATCCAATCTGAAAGACCTTTTGACTTAGAAGCTGAAATTGGCAAATTGAAGATAGCTATTCCTCTTTCAGAACTAGCCAAGCATGACATTTACAAACAACAAATCAAGAAGTCCCTTCAACTTACTCGTAATAAAGATAATGTCAATGTGTTAGATGACACCCCAGAATTGCTTTTCGGTCCAGAGATTGATGGAAAGACATCAGTTACAGGGATCTTACCTTTCTATGTCATCTTGCATGTTCATGATAAGATACTACATAATGCAATGTTTGATTCAGGCGCCTCTCATAACCTTATGCCTAAATCAATGATGGAGAGGCTCAACCTAGACATTACAAGACCTTATAAGGACCTATTTTCATTTGACTCCAGCCAAGTTAAATGTTTAGGCTTAATAAAAGATCTTTGTGTGTCACTTGTCCAGTACCCAAATAAAAAAATTCTAATGGATGTTGTAGTTGCTGATATCCCACCCAAATATGGAATGCTGTTAGCAAGATCATCGGGGGCTAAACTCCAAGGTTCCCTACAATTAGACATGTCATATGCCACCATATCAGTCTTTGGTCAACCCAAGAGGCTATATAGAGAGTCACTTATGAAATACATGGTCAGCAGTGAAGATAAGCCTCAAAACTTTCCCATATATGCTGTCCATTCTGACATAGACTCCTATATTCTCTTCAATGACAATATAGGTCCCACAAATGATGAAGAAGCCCAGACACTCAAACAAGATCAACATGTAAATGAAGAAACGCCTGACCTAGAAATAATGGTTGAGAAATCAGTAAACAAAACGGTTCAAGAAGACAAACCAAATATAAGCCAAAATCTCAAACTGTTGATGCCAAGTCCCACGACAATTGACAATCCTTCCCTTAATCAAGAAGTCCTCTGGTTTCTTGAATTTTATGGGTCAGTCAACCAGTTAGAGGCAGGAGCAGGGGTTTGGATACATAACAAACAAAACAATCATGCAGAGGGCCGAGCCTATAGGTTAAACTTTAGATGCACCAACAATATGGCAGAATATGAAGCTCTCTTACTAGGCCTTAAACTAGTAAAATCCTTACAGGCCATAAAAGTTTCAATCCTAGGAGACTCAGACCTAATCATCCAACAAGTAAAAGGAAACTTTGTCACTAATGACAAAAGACTGAGATCTTATAGGTCTGCTGTTGCTGAAATACTAAATTCCTTCACTAAATTCCAAATAACCAAAATTCCTAGAACCCATAACCTTCATGCTCATAGTTTGGCCACATTTGCAAGCACTTGCAAACTACCTTTTGAACCCCAGCATTGCTTTACAACTGAGATAAAACACAGACCTTCTGTCCCAAACAATGTCAAGGATTGGCAAGTGTTTGAGGATGATACACAAATAAACAATTTCTTGACTCTACAGCAAGAATTTTCAGGACTAAGCATTGATACAGAGGCTGCAAGTGATTCACAAATACTAGCTGAACAACACCAAACCAATATCTCACTCAAAACAACAAATCAAATGCTTTGTCCAACAAACTTTGACCAGGAGAAAATACAAGAACTTGAACAATTTCATTCTGAGGAAATAGTTGATACTGAAGCTAAAGTTATACAATGGAAAGACAATTTTCTTCCAACAGGCCTAGCTCCATTGGAGGACATTTTTGACTCAAATGATGTCCCTAGAAAACCAAAATTGCAGCCCCTTAATACTGCTATTGAAGTGCAACATTGGAACTATTGAAAAACCCAAGATAATTAAACTATTTGCATATCTACCACCTGATCAAAAGCCTAAATACATTGACCTCTTTAAAGAATTCCAAGATGTCTTTGCATGGAGTTATGAGGATTTAAAATCCTATGATACCTCTGTCATTCAACACACTATCCCTCTTAAGCCCAATCAAAAACCCTTTAGACAGAAATTGAGGAGAATCAATCCTATGCTTCTCCCTTCAATTGAAAAGGAGGTACAAAAGATGTTTAAAGCTGGCATAATAGCACCAATCAGATTCTCAGAATGGATTTCAAATTTGGTCCCTACAAGAAAGAAAACTGGTGAAATAAGGCTTTGTGTTGATCTAAGGAACTTGAATCAAGTATCCCTAAAAGATAATTACCCCCTACCCAAGATGGATCACATCCTGCAAAGAGAAGTGGGGGCATCAAGAATTTCTTTACTTGATGGATTCTCAGGCTTCAACCAGATCCTAGTCCACCCTGATGATCAGGACAAAACAACATTCACAACCCCATGGGGAACCTTCAAATATGTCAAATGCCTTTTGGGTTGAAAAATGCAGGAGCTACCCTTCAAAGAGCAATGGATATTGCCTTTGCCAAAGAAATCCATGATTTCCTTGTCATCTACTTAGACGACCTCACACCTTTCTCAAAATCTGACCAAGAACATTTGAAACATCTAAGGCAAATATTCACAACTTGCAGGAAATATGGAATTTCCCTAAATCCCAAAAAATCCCTATTTGGTTTGGAAGAAGGTAAATTATTAGGTCACATCATTTCAAAGGATGGCATTAGGATTGACCCAGACAGAATACAGGCCATCTTGCAAATGCCCCATCCAAGAAACATCAAAGAATTACAAGCATTCCTAGGAAAGATCAACTTCCTCAGGAGATTCATCCCAAATTTGGCAGAATTAAGCAGATTACTAAATAACATGTTGAAAAAGGATTCAAAGGTGAAATGGACAGCAAAAGCAAATCAAGTTTTTGAAGGAATAAAGTTGGCCCTTACCCAAACTCCAGTCTTAAAAAATCCTCAATTTGACAAAGAGTTTATCATCTTCTCTTTTGCCTCCCAGCATACTATTGTTGTTGTCCTATTACAGAAAGATGACCAAGGAAATGAGAGACCTATTGCATTCTTTAGTAGAGCTCTCAGAGATGCGCCCCTAAAATATCAGATCATGGAAAAGCAAGCATATGCCTTGGTCAAAGCCATCAAAGACTTTAGAATCTATATCCTATACTCCCATGTTATATCTTATGTACCAAGTCCCATTGTCAAAGACATACTCACTCAAGAGAACTTGGAGGGCAGAAGAGGAAAATGGATTGCCAACATCTTAGAATTTGACATTGAAATAAAACCTACAAAACTGATAAAAGGGAAAGGCTTGGCCAAATTAATGTATGAAACAAATTTTCAAGCCTTGGACATCAACCAACTGGACAGTGAACCGGAGCTGGCGACTCCAAAGATCAATGTAGCCTTTGAACAATCTCTGTGGTATTCTGATATCTGTTATATATTGCAAAACCTGTGTGCTCCCCCAAGATTGTCCAGAACTAAATGTAGGTTCCTAAAAATGAAAGCCTCAAGATTTTGTGTCATGGATGGCAATTTGCTTTGGAAAAAGCATGAGGGTATATTGCTAAATTGCTTAATTGAGAATGAGGTTAACAATGTCATAAAAGAATTTCATGCAGGTGATTGTGGTGGACACTTGTATTGGAAATCCACTGTGGATAAAATACTAAGGGCTGGTTACTATTGGCCCACTTTGTTCCCTGATGTCAAAAATTTCACTACCTCATGCCATAAGTGCCAAATATTTGAGGGAAAGAGGAAATTACTGCCACTCCCTTTGAGGCCCATTGCAACAGAGAGACCTTTTCAGCAGTGGGGTTTGGACTTCATTGGGGAAATTCATCCCTCATCTTCAGGCCAACATAGATGGATCCTCACAGCCACATACTACTTCACCAAATGGATTGAGGCCATCCCATGTAGACAGGCAAATGATTCAGTAATCATTCAGTTTTTGGAGAACAACATATTGTCTAGATTTGGTTGCCCCAACAAGATAATAATAGACAATGCTATTGCTTTTAGATCCAAGAAAATGGTGAATCTCTGCCACAAATTTCATATTACTCTGGGTCATTCCACCGCATACTACCCTCAAGGAAATGGCCTAGCTGAATCATCAAATAAAAACCTGATAAACATCATCAAGAAGGTATTGGAAGAAAATAAGAAGAATTGGCATAAGAAACTTGTGAATGCCTTATGGGCAGATAGACTAACAACCAAGAGATCCATTGGTGTCAGCCCATATGAGTTAGTCTATGGATTGGAAGCCAAATTTCCTTCATCACTAGTGGTTCCTGTTATGAAACTTCTTCAAGAAAGTCAAGCTGAGCCTAATGACATGCAAAGAGGATCAATCAAATAATATGTTTGCAGCAAACCAGAGATCAAGTTTATAGCAGAGTACAAGTTCTCCAAGAAAAGTTAAAGAAAGCTTTTGATAGAAGGACTAAGGGTGAAGATTTCAGCGTAGGTGACAAAGTCCTCAAGCGGGATTCAAGAAGGGAAGATAAAGGAAAACATGGAAAATTTGATTCTCTTTGGAGAGGACCATTTGTTATCCAAGCAGTACAAGGAAACAACACCTACTTCCTAAAAAATCTGGATGAAACTGACTTAAATGAAGGTCCTGTCAATGGCAGGATGTTGAAGCATTATTTTGACTATTTTCCATGCATATAGCAGGGTCTCTTCTCATGTACATAATCAGTTGTATATATTTTCTTTCAGCATACAAATAGTTCAGTTCAAAATATTGTTGTAAATAAGAAGAAAAAAATATTATATTCCAGAAGTTCCACATAGGTGATAGCCTCCAGTTTTGAAGTACAAAGAGAAAGTTTTCAAGTTTTGGTAGGAGCAATCAAGGGCCAAGGCATTCTGACCTGCTTTTCTTGGTCTTTCAAAAGAAAAACCATCCCCAAGTGGAGCCATTGTTAGCTACCTATACCAATAGGTTTCATTTTTCATGATTGGCAAGAGAAGTGCCAATATGATCTACTTTGGTGATACAAAGATCTCATATTCTTGTAGAAGAAATACACTCACATTTGGGTGATGTTGCCCTACTTCTGAATGGGTGATCCAATAGCCTAAGTTGGGTCATGCCATGTTTCAATTTCTTGTTGTAGATTAGAGAAAGAAATCTGTCCAAACAGTTCAATCTTGGCAGGTAAACTAGATAGGTAGAGAATGAAGGTTTCCAACTGTTTAATCTGGGGCCTTGGAAGCAATAAGGGTAGTTTTAGATAGAAAATCAAAAGAAAAGCCAAAGGAAAAGAAAAGGCACAAAAGGGTTTGCAAGTCTAAGTGCAACCTCCTTGGAGTAACAAAAAATGCTAGGCAATAGAATGGGTAGGTAGAGGGGGTTGCAGAAAGTTTGGTTCATGGCATTGCACCAGCCTAAAGAAAAGGTAAAAACATGGTGCCAGTACAAATTGCCTATTCCCAGCAGTCTTACAGAAGCTTAATGGAGCATGTCTAACTTCCAAATCACCCTCTATCACATTCATGACTAACATCCCTATGCCACCCATGTTCACAAAGAAAGTCAAAATCTGTTGCTGGTCCTAGTCTCTTTAAGAGCCACATTTCTTGTGCAAAAATTCTTTTCATTTTGATCTACTTCCCCAAAACTAAGTTGATTTCTTATAAAGAACTTACTATTCTACCTCCCTCATCCACCCCCTTTTCATCCATATTAACTACTAACCTATCACTATGTAACTCCTTAGACCCCCTATTCCGCCTATTACTATGTAAAACTTGGAAAAAACCCAAAAAAATCTATGTATCCCCTTCCCCGAGCATTATAGCTCTATGTATGACTTTGAAGGTCTTCAAGCGCTAAAACATTTAAGCGCAACCCAAAGAGCGCCAAAGAATTAATCCTGGGTTTAATCCGAGATTTGCTCGGATTAATAACCTTAAACCCATTTTGCGAATAAACATTGAAAAAACTAGAAAAAACCCACTTTTATAAAGTTTCCACCGGGCCCGCAGTTAAAGATATAATGATATTTTATTCCTCCCCGTACTTCGTATTGCCGACGCATGTTATCGACCCGTTGACCGTCGAATCTAGGCTTTCCCATCCGATGGCCCACATGATATCGGACGGGCCTCTGTGTCCGAAAGATACCTTCCGAGAAACTGTCAGAGGGTGACGTCAGGCCTCTGCCACACGTCACCCCCAGATTCTCTCGGAGCGCCTTCTGAAAATACCGTGACCGTATAGAAGGCGGTCTGAGAAAACCCACTTACCACTCTGCAATACCGCCTGCCCACGCCAGCGCCACGACCCGCCCACGTCACTTCCACTTGGCGCCCTGTCAGCACCCCCGACCGCCAGTGCTCCTACGTGTCCGCCACCTGTGCAATCCCCGTGGACCACTCACAGACTGCCACGTCACTCGATGACGTCATGCTGACGTCATCCGACCCTGACCCCACCTGATGACGTCATGCTGACGTCATCCAAAAAGCGCGCCAATAACCCAAAAAGTCCATATTTTAGCCGATTTTCACGTTTTTTCTCATTTTTTCTGAAAGAACTATTGCTCTCCTCTGCATGAAAACTACGTCCATCTTCCGCCAACCTGCAGAAATCGACCTGAAGAATGCTGCCGCCTCCAACCCGCCTGTATTTGTCACCATTGCCGGCAATTCACCAGGTATTTACCGAGAGCATCCCTTCAGAGCTAAGTTATGTCCATATTTCTCCGAAACTAAATTTACAAGAGTAAGGCAACCTGTTTTTACCAACAAATCCCTGGAAAAACGAGCATTCCTCACAGTTGCAGGGTCGAATTTCACCTGCTAAACCCATATACAGTCACCCTTCCCCAAATTCCCACTCTGTCCGTGCATTCGTGGACTGTAAACCTGAAAGGCATAATTCACAAGGAAAACAGAGTTGCCAGCTCCTGCAATCCCTCAATTAACTCTTGTTGAGCATTCTGCACCATTGTCACCACAGTTACCTCATATACCCTTACAATTGGCTTTACTTCTGCAAAATTAGCCCTCTGTGGTCTCCTGCTCGCTAAAACTAGTTTCAGCACAAAGTCACAAGTACTACCCAGCCATGGAAACACCAATAGTCCTGAATGTTCAACCTCTGAATGCCCCACACACAGAGCTAGAGTGGAAGGTTCTGGGTGATAGAGATTACCAGATGTTAGACTCCATGGCCATGACAACCAAATTCAATATTCACCTGTTGAATGAGTTAAAGGCCCAATATCTTAGTGGGGCTGATAGCTTAGGAATTTGGGACTCCCACATACCCATTTACAACCTTCCTCAAGTCAATGTCCTCCCAGACTTGATAAATCAATGCATGTCAAGCTATGACCCCTGTCAGAGAGCCATCCTCAGCCCCTCAGGCTCAGTATTGTTCCATATCACCCCTGAGGCCATCAATGAAATGCTCCACTTTCACACCACAAAACCCCTAACTCCTCTCCCCATCCATGACTTGATAACAAAAGGGGGCAGCTTGTCCAGTGATCAGATTGCCAGGATTAACCAGTTGTTTATTCAGCCTCAATATCAATCTATGAGCATTGCCCTTCCCATAGCATATCAATATCTTAATGAGCTGGGCAAAATGCTGGTAGATTTGATCAATTACATCCTGGGTTATGGGTCATATGAGGATGTGGATGAAACCATTATGGCCATGCTGTCCATTTTCTCCCCAGGAATGCCTCCTGCTGTACATTATGATTTTGCCACTTTTATTGCCAATAAGATTCATGAGCAATTAGTGAATCTAGAGAGGGAAAAGGTGATTAAATACACTAGGTACATATATCATTTATTCTTGTTCTATCAGCGTGATGCCTTCCCTGTCCCTCTCAAAAAGATAGATGCCCAGGGAAGCCCAAGGTCAGTTGTGTTTTGGTCTTCAGTTTGCCATCTTCTGCCTTATTCACCTTACACCTACTGTGAATTCATTGATCTTTTCATTCATCCGGCTATGACCTTGTTGTTGGGTGTCCCTCCTCCCAGATTGACAGAGGAAATGCAAAGAATTCTTCAACTCTCAAAGGCCTACAACATTGGTGATTGGTATTTTTATCAACACCATATAGTAATCAGAGTATATGGCTGTGAATTGAATCCCTATAGGCTGCCAAGATATGTCGCAATGAGACTCTTTGCCCTAGAGTACTTCAGGCAATTTGGAAATGCAGACTATGTCTAGTTCGAAAGTAAAAACAAGAAGGTGCAACTAAAGGTGAGAAATCAGCTGGGCCCCTTTTTGTACAATAAGAAGGAGGAAGGATGGAAGGAAGCTGATAGGATCCTAGAGACCCTCAAACTTCAAACCAGTTTCAAGTGGGTGCCTTATGACCCTAATCACTTCATTTCCCTTAGGAGAATAAAATACAAATTGGGTGGCTATGTTCATGTGAAACTGCCTCATATTGAGAAGTATGCCAATGCCCTAAGCTGGAAAGAAGGCACCTTAGAAGAGCCAATTAGTAAAGAAGAAATGATACGAAGAGAAGCAAGCAATCTTGGAAAAGAGGCTGACTTGGAACATTGTGGGCAGGTTTCTTCCTCCTGTCAAAGGCAAATTGGAGCAGCTGCCTCATCTTCCATAGCCCAGCAGCAAGCTGCCGAAATTTCCCAACAGGAAACAAATAAAGATAAGGGCAAGCAGGTAGAGCAGGAACAACCACCTCCTAGAATAGAGCAACAAACAGAGCATCAAGTAGAAAAGGAGGTCGAGCAGCAAGTAGAAAAGGAGGTCGAACAGCAAGAAGAACAGCAAGAAGGACATCAAGAAGAGGGGCAACCTATGCAGCAAGAACAAATGGCTGAAGACCCAGCACCTACTGAGCAACAGGCTCAAGAGAACATGTCTTCTGGGCAAGAGAAGACAATGGAGACCTCAGTGCTTCAAACTCCACAAAAGGAGGAAAAAGGAAAGAAGAGGGACAGAGAGCAGGAGACTCCCCTTACCACGTCGACAAATCAAGGGGAGAAAAGGCAGAGATTAAATCCCCTCTCTGAGGAAGAAATGCCTATGTGGTAATCGTTGGCAATGGGCCCACCAAGTATGGAGGCATCTGCTAGTTCCTTTCAGCAGGAACAAGAGAGAAGCCTTGGAGCAGAGGTCAGCTCCTCAAGTCATCAAAGGAGAGCAGAGGCAGGCATCATGCAACAGTTTATTGATATCAAGAGGAGAAATGAGCCACTCAGGCTCCAAATCTACAACCAGTTGCTAAAGATGGCCCCTACAAATCAACAGAGGCTTATGTCAGCCTATGACATCTAAGAAGGAAAAATGACCATGAGTCATTTCATGCCCACCATGCTGCAGCCACAGTCAACTGCAGACCATATAAGAACCAACCTTGAGGTTCTTGCAAAAGACATCCACCCTATGGACCAAATAGAACTTCATAAGAAAATGGGTGAAATGGTCTATGCAACATTGGCAGACAAAGAAAAGTTGGCAAAAAGGTTGGAAAACAGCCTAAACAATACAGCTGCCCAACTTGAGCTAGAGAAAGCATCCTCCCTGGCCAAAGACAACAGGATCAAGTCTTTGGAAGATATAATTATAGAGCTTAGACATGACCCCAAGGATCCAAAGGCCATACAATCGCTGCTAAAAATAAGAGATGAAGACCTTGCAGGCCTGAGAAAGAAGGTGAAGCTCCCAGCAAACATTCACCCCCAAACAGATGAGGTTGCTCAGCAGAAGCAAGAACAAGAAATAACTACATTGCTGGTAGCACTGCACAAGCAACTAGTGTAGACTGAAGGGAAGCTGGAGGACACAGAGGCTGCACTGCAGGCAGCCCTGCTGCAAAAAGAGGGAGGCCAGACTTCTCAGCCCCCTCCAGAGGTTATAAACCTTGAGGAGCCCCTAAAGACTACTCCTCCTCCAACAACAGCAGCAGCACCATCAACATCAACAGCAGCACCAGCACCAACTACAGGGCAGGCTCCGAGCCTCGACATGTAGAAATTGATGAGTGAGATCCAGGCCCTCGAAGCCCAGATGACAGAACTCAATGGAGCCAAGGAGAATTTGGCCAAGCTGAATGAGAAATATGACAAATCCAAGCAGAATGTGGCTGAGAAAGGGAGAGAAATAAAAGCCCTCAAAGACAAGATAAAGGAGCTGGAGAAAGTGCTCACCCTTGACAAAGTGGTCGCTGAGATCAAGACAGTTTTGTGGACCCACATTGGCCAATCAATAACGGATCAATGGCAATACATTGAAACTATCCATGAGAAAATGGAGCTCATAGGCAAAGCACAAAGGGAAGTCCATAGAGCAAGGGCATCTCTAGGCAGCATGCTTGAGATAGTCAGCAGAATGATAAATGTGCTTAACAACCGGACAGGTCCTCAGCTGGCAGCAATTGGGATCTCCAACAGGACAGAAACTATCCAACTGATAAAGAGGGTACTCACACTGAAAAGCCTGGTGCAGACATTGGATAGAAGAAGCCAGGACATGCAAACAGAGGTCAATAGGTTCATGGACAAATTTGCAGCATTACAGGGTAGAGGTCTTCCTAGCTTGCTGAACAGTGCGGAAAAACTTCTATCACATGAGGTTTATGCAAAGAGGGTGAACACATTTGCCACCAATCAGATCAGTCAAGGATCAAGCAGCTCACAGGTAACAAGGCCAGCATCTGGGCAAAGTCTCTATGACAGAGTAGAGAATTTGTTTTTTATTATGAATGAGATCAGCCATTTATTTAAAGTGCCTCCGAACTTCTACAAATACACAGAGCCAGATGAGACCTTGGATGCAATTTTGAGGCATCAATTGCCTACACAGGAATGGTGGACCTCAATGATACAGTTATTATTATAAGCAGGGGGTTTCATCAAATTTTTGTCATCAAAGTATATAAGTCATCATATTCGGAAAGTATGATGCATATACTATGACTGGAAAGGGTGGAATGAGCCAACTCAGCAGGAAGATTCGGCCACCAAAAGCAACAATGACAGCTACAGGTAACAGGGCCGAGAAAGCTACAGCATGACAGAGTATAAAGACACATCATTCACATCATTCAGCATTAAAGTAGAACGCTCAACCGACTCAGTCTCCTCCAAAGGTCAAGAAGAGGCCTGACAGCATTAAAGACCATTTATCTTACATTTAGGGTAGCAATAACTTTCTTATCTGCTATTTTGTAAACTTGGTGAGCATAGTTAATTTATCAAATGACTCAGCATTCAGATATTTTGTAAAACCTATTGTATATATTCCCCCTCACACAAACTTTCAAGGGGTTGTTGGTTTTTATTATTCTCTTATGAAGAAATGAGAACTCGGTTGTAACTTTCAGAAGGATGTTATAAATAAAGCTTGGAGTTTACAGGAACTGAGTCTTACTGGTGCATGCTGTGACTGGAACCATTGAATGCTATAGGATTCTAGTGCTATGGTTTAATATAATAAGTGTTTCTCTATCTCTGTTAAAGTTTTGTTATTTATTTTAACTCATGACTCTCACATGTTGTTCTAAATCTAGGAAAGAAAGAAAAAGAATAGCTCAAGATTTTTCCATGGAGACACCCTGATCTCAATCTATCTTCACTATAAATGTTTTTCTATAACTTCAGTTGTTTAAATTGGAATTCTTAACTGCTTCAATAAGCCCTGAATATCTCATAGTCACTATTTAGTAATTCATTTATGCTACTAAGTAGAGATTGTTGTTCAAATTGGTATCACACTGTCTGTAACTCCATTTCCCATTGTTTCACTTACTAAATGGAAAATTATATTAACAATAGCTATCTAGCCTTGCAGCAAAACTTTCTCCATCACAGGCACCAGAACTATCTCACATTTTTGACTCCATATGCCCAATGGATTAGCATCTTCTGCACATTTCATGCCCTTCTTACAACAAAAGTTCAC
>APFE030352428.1:16469-31435 GCA_000404065.3 Pinus taeda
ACTCAGCATTCAGATATTTTGTAAAACCTATTGTATATATTCCCCCTCGCACAAACTTTCAAGGGTTGTTAGTTTTTTTTGTTCTCTTATGAAGAAATGAGAACTTGGCTGTAACTTTCAGAAGGATGATATAAATAAAGCTTGGAGTTTACAGGAACTGAGTCTCACTGGTGCATGCTGTGATTGGAACCATTGAATGCTACAGGATTCTAGGGCTATGGCTTGATATAATAAGTGTTTCTTTATCTCTGTTAACGTTTTAGATGTTTGTTTACCTCATAACTCTCATATGTTGTTCTAAATCTAGGAAAGAAAGAAAAAGAATAGCTCAGGATTTGTCCATGGAGACACCCTGATCTCAATCTGTCTTCACTATAAATGCTTTCTATAATTTCAGATGTTTAAATTGGAATTCTTAACTGCTCCAATAAGCCCTGAATATCTCACAGTCACTATTCAGTAATTCATTTATGCTACTGAGTAGAAATTGTTGTTCAAATTTGTATCACACTGTCTGTAACTCCACTTACCATTGTTTTACTCACTAAATCGGAAAATTATATCAGCAATAGCCATCTAGCCTTGCAGAAAAACTTTCTCCATCACAGACACCAGAACTATTTCACATTTGTGACTGCATACGCCCAATGGATTAGCATCTTCTGCACTTTTCATGCCCTTCTCACAACAAAATTTCACCAACCAAAGTCTTAAACAGGAAACTGAAGCTTTTAACTAGCTTAAAATCCTCACAAAGCATAGTTGAAACTTAAAGAGAGAGCCCTCTCTGATTATAGATAGGCTAGGATCTATAATCCAAAGGTTGGTTAGTGGTTACCCCGGCCATATTCTCTTGGGAGTCATAGGGAACAACCTGGGTGTTAACAGATCCCGAGGTAATGCGCCATAGTGGTGATCAATGAGAGGACTCAACACCTGCAACAAGTTCTGGAGAGAACTAGCTAGTGGCAGAGTGAAAGGAGGAGAAAATCAGGGAGTAAATCATGCAGAAGAACTAGCCAGTTGTGGAGTGAAAGAAGGAGAAAATCGTGGAGTAAATCATGCAGAAGAACTAGCCAGTAATGAAGGTCCTAGGTGTGTAGTACCTCCAACACCCCCCCTGAACACCACTATGGCGAAAAATAGAAAATTGGCCCTGGAAACTAAGGCCCAAGGTCACCCAAAATACAGTGCAACTTGTACTAAAATTGAGGAAAGAGGGAAAACCTCATGGGAAAACCCCCCCTCAAAATACAATGTAATCAAAAGAAAAGAGGAATTAAAGATAGTTGCTAAGAAACTATGTCCTTCACTTCAAGACGATCATGCAGAGAGAAAAACTTCTGCTCAGTGAATGTCTTGGTGAAGATGCCTGCAGTATGTTCTGCTGAAGGATAGAACTGCAAATCAATCACCCGATCATGTACTAAGTCTCTAATGTAGTGCATATGGATCTCTATGTGCTTCGTGCACTGCCACTGTACTAGATCCCTGCAAAATTTGAGAGTGCTCTCGTTGTCACACCAGATGATAGTAGGCTAGTGGAACTGGATGCCCAACTTAGTGAGGAAGTGTTGTAGCCACAAAGCCTGAATGGTGATGTTTACTACTGAAGAGATAGCAATAGCAGCCTGCTTCTTGCTCAACCAACAGATAGGGCCATACCCTAGACTGAGTGAATATCCGTAGGTGGACTTACGATCAATGCTCTCGCCCGGCCAATCAGAATCTGTGAAGCCAAGAAGATTCAATGCAGTTCCTGCTACATAGTGAATCCTGAAGGTGATGGTGCCCTGCACATATTGGAGGATGCACTTGGCAGCATTCCAGTGTAGCTCATGTGGGTCCTGCATGTATCTGGAAACTGCCCCTACTACATATGAGAGATCTGGTCTGGACTGGGTGAGGTACAATAAGCTCCCCACTAGTTATTGGTAGAGAGTACTGTCAACAAATGGAGTGTCACATCCATCCTCAAGTCAGAACCCAGACAGAAAGGGAGTCAGTGCTGGCTTGCAATCAGTGATGTGAAATCTCTCGAGGAGATCACGTGCATACTTAGCCTGAGAGAGTTTGATACATGTGGCATCCTGGTTGATCTCAAGACCAAGAAAGAAGTGTAATGGACCCATGTTTGTCATCAAGAACCTATCATGCATGGCCCTCTTGACTGCAACAATGGTTGAAGCCAAGCTGCCAGTGATTAGGAGATCATCCACATACAAAACTAAGATAATAAGAGAATCATGTGCCCTGAGCATGTAAACATTCGGATCAGACTTAAATATTTCGAAGTATTGTGATAAGATAAAATAATCCATCTTCACACACCAAGCTCTCGGAGCCTGCTTAAGGTCGTAGAAAGACTTCTTTAGTCTATAGACCAAAGATGAATCATGAATGAAACCATGTGGATGCCCCATGCATATCTCCTCAGATAGGTCTCTATGAAGAAAGGAATTCTTCACATCCATCTGATGCACTTCCCACCCCTAGGCAACCGCAATGGTAAGTGCAAGATGTATGGAATCCATCTTTTCTACTGGAGAAAAGGTCTCATCATAATTAATGCCATGCACTTGCCAGAAGCCTTTGGCTACTAGCCTAGCTTTCTGCCTGGTGATTGTCCCATCTATAGCACTCTTGGTCCTGTAGACCCATTTGCATCTTACAAGTTTCCTTCTTGAAGGAAGGCAGACCAAATCCCAGGTCTGGTTCTCGAGGAGGGAGTTATAGTCCTCCATGGCAGACTTCTAAGAGGGATGCCCAACAACCTCAACATAAGACTGCGGATCAGAAGATTGAACCAAATGATAATGCTAGGATGGTATTGGTTCAGTGGTAGTGAGGGAAAGAGGAGGCTCAATAAACTCTTAGCTACTTTTTAGTGGATTAGAATTATCCCCCACAAGACCATTTCTAACAGCTAGGCGATCTTGTGCATATATGTCATGTAAGATCCTTGTCTTCTGATTTATGATAGGGGAAGTTGATTCATTGCTGGAAGCCCGATCTGGGTTTGGATGTGGATCATCATATGCATGCACTAGATTTGTATCTGAAGACTTTGTCTCTGCATCTACATGCTCTACCTCGGCATCTGCATGCTCTGTATCTGCATCTGAGTGTCATCATCTCGGACATGAGGAAGATAAAAGGTGTCTTCATGCGGCAATTACGGTGCATGCGAGAGACTTTCCTCAAATTTGACATTTTGCTCAATAATGAGCTTGTTTGTAGAGGAAATCAAGAGTCGGTATCCCTTCATACCATTAGGGCATCCAACAAAGATGTACTCAATGCTCTGTGGATCAAGAGCTTTCCTCTTTTCAGAGAGGATCTTGGCCAATGCTTGGGAGCCAAAAACATGAAAGTGGGTGACCTCCGGTTTAGTGCTGCTCCAAGCCTCAAAGGGGGTCCGATCCTTGACAGACCTATGAGGAGATCTGTTTTGGAAGTAGTTAGCACAATTAAGTGCTTTAGCCCATAGCTTATGAGGCAGTGAATTAACATGCAGCATGCAGGAAGCCATCTCTTTGAGAGACCAGTTATTTCTCTCAGCCACTCCATTCTGTTGCAGAGTGTATGGAACTATGTACTGCAATTGTATGCTGAACTCAAGGTAAAGGTTCTAAAGTGTTGTGTTAACATATTCCCCCCATTGTCTGTACAGAGGGCTTTGATCTTTCTCTCTGACTATGTCTCAACTAGTGCTTTGAAATCTTCAAAGTGTGAAAAAACTTTAGATTTGTCCCTGAGAAGATACACCGAAGTATACCATGAGAATTCATCAATAAATGTAAGCACATACCTTGCTTTCTTGATGGACGGATGAGGAAAAGGCCCCATGATATCATTATGGATCAGATCTAGAGGAGAGGATGCTCTATGAGTCTTGTCGGTGTTGAGATTTTCTCTAGGATGTTTGCCAAGGACACACCCTTCACAAACTCCTTTAGAGAAATTCATATTTGGCAAGCCTTCCACCATCTCATTCTCGCTTAGCTGCTGTATATACCTGTAATTTAAGTGACCAAACCTATCGTGCCAAAGCCTACTACTATCATTAGCATGTGTAAGCAATAAGGATGATTCAGATTCAATAAATTCAGAAAATGTATATAGTCTGGCTCCATCGTTTACCTCACCGGTTGCAATTTTGGAGTTACTATGTAGGTCATATATGTTCATTGCATCTGGAGTGAATTCCACTCTCTTTCTGGTGCCGGAATGAATGATCTGATAAACTGAAAGCAGGTTTACCGAAAGTTTTGGAACATGAAGCACATCTTCAAACCTTCCGTGTAAAAGTTCCACTCTACCCTTTCTAGTGACCTCAATACGTGAGTCATCTCCCATGAGGATGGGAGGTCCTTTGCATGCATCGAAAGAGGAATAGACTTCCTTTGCAGCAACCATATGATGTGATGCACCAAAATCTATAATCCATGCATCAGGGGAAGAATTAATTGCAACTAAAGCATGAAAATTGTTACCTTTTCCGTGTGGCAGATACTCATTTTTCGTCTTGGTGCCTTGAGGGATGTGGTCTCCAAGGTTGTGCTTTTGAAGGATTCTTGCCATTTGGTCAATTTTTTTGTTCATGCAGGAGGATTTCGAATGGAATCCTCCGTGACAGTAGGTGCATTTGTCTCCTCTCTTCCCTTTCTCATTTCTGCAGCCAGAGGAGTCATTGAAGGGCTTGGTGTACCCTTCCTTCTTTGGATGGGAATGTTCTTTTCCCTTGTCTTTTTGCTACTGACTTTTGTGATTTGAATCAGATCTATCAATTTTATTGTGGCTGCCATTATGCACAGAAAGTGCATGCGCTTTTGGAGGTTTGATTTTCCCCATGCTAACGAGTTTATCTTGCTCAAAAGTAAGGGACTCCGTGAACTCTTTGAGAGAAGGCATAGTGTAGGATTTACCTGTTGCGAGCCTTACTGAATGAAATGTAGACACAAAGACAGATTATTTTGGTCTTAGCTTTGACATAATAGAGAGAACTTGGTGACTCTCCTCCTTGGATTTGTCAATTCCACAACCCTTGAGTTGCAGCAATAGATCATTATATTTGGTGAAAAAGTCTTAAATTCTGTCATAGTTCCATGGATCCAATGATAGCAGCTCCACTTCGAGCAGATGTCCTTTCATCTCATCATGTTTCCGTAGAGTTCTTCAACCTTTTTCTAAATCTGATTGGGAGTATTCCAGACAGATAGATGAAATTACAACTCTAGGGAGATGCACATGCATATGGATCCATGGACCTCATACATGCGGTTGAGGTACTTGGATTTCTCTATGGTTGAAGTGGGTTCCACTTCTGCAGCCATGGTTATCCTGTACAACCCTTTCTTGTGAAGGTATCAAGCCATTTGGTCCTTCCATTCGTGATAGATGTACAGTGTTAGGATCAATGCTTTGGGAAACTCCATTTTTCTGTCGATTTTCGATCTCCAAGTTGTAATACTTGCAAAATAAAGTACTGGTTCACCCATCTATCTAGCAACCTGTGGGCTCTGGTACCATGTAAATGTGTTAGAAAACCTGCACAGATGAATCTAGCTAGTAAAGGTTGAACACACAGCTTTGCAGAGCAAAAACACTAAAATAAAATCGAAAGAACAAAAAAAATGATTCATTTAGAAAATAGGTTACAATGCTCATGATATAGCATTATTGGGTGAAGATCCCAAGGTAATGTGCCATAGTGGTGATCAATGAGAGGACTCAATACCTACAACAAGTTCTAGAGAGAACTAGCTAGTTGCGGAGTGAAAGGAGGAGCAAATAAGGGAGTAAATCATGTAGAAGAACTAGCCATTTGCGGAGTGAAAGGAGGAGCAAATCATGGAGCAAATCATGTAGAAGAAATAGCCAATTGCAGAGTTAAAGAAGGAGAAAAATAGGGAGTAAATCATGTAGAAAGGATCTTGCATGTAGTCCCATGCTCTAACTAAGTGTCTGCATATTCCAGTAATGAAGGTCCTCGGTGTGTAGTACCTCCAACATTTACAGTCACTAAAGAATCAAAATAACAACTTGATGATCATAAGATACTAATTCAATATATTTGGAACATTTTTTCATCACGCTATTATGTATCATCATCTGTAGAAGATGTTTGTCAAACTTCACAAAGAATCTAGGCATCTCTTGCACTTATACCCCGATACGTTGTTATAAGTTCAATGGCTTGTCTAGAAGTTTTGTTCAACCCAAAAGTTTGATTTTGTTCATGGGCATATTCAGATCACATTGATAGATTTTATGTTATAATTGAAAGAAGAGCTACAATAAAAAAATGTTAATATTGAATTATAAAAATTCAAGTCATGAAACCAAAATACAAAATTTAAATATGTATATGAAAATTTTCAAAACATTTGTGTAACCAGATTATGTTTTTATCTTTTCAATTCCATAACAAAAAATCCACATGGACCAAAAAAGTAGGAGCAAACTCGTGATAATTGTAAACATTGGCCCATAAATGTTAAAGCTTGAAAAATAACTAATATATTGATATTTCTATTTTCTGAAACTTGGTAAATTCCATTTTAAAACAATGTTTCCCGAAATAACTCATCTATCAATACTTCAGAAATTATAGATGTCGAGCGTACTACAACAACAGATATCCCGCTTCTTTCAATGCAGCACAAAACATTTGAACTTCTGAAAGCACTATTAATACATGCATAAATTATACGTGTCGAGCGTACTGCATCAACAGATATCACACGTCTCTTAGTGGAGCATAAAACATTTGAACTTCTGAAAGAAAAACCTTAGTGAAAAAAAGGCCGAATGAAACCTTAGAAAAAACAAACCACAAGCCTATTAAGAAAACCTAACAAAGTCATTCGATCCAGGGTGGTGAAAGCTTTTCAGCTGCCGAAGAATAGAGTGCAAGAATACTTCCTTTCAGTATTTTGAAAAAGTAGTTATTATAAGAATTTTAATTCAACGAAGAAAGTAGTTATGATAAGATTATTTTAATGGTCTAACATCAAATTAAATGGAGTATATAAAGACAACAAAGACTCTAGCAAAGTTTTTACCCTAGGGAATGCCTTAAGATGTAATTACTTCCTTAAAAATAGTCTCGTCCATAATTTCCGGAGTACATGTTAGTCCATTTATTGCATGTAGGAAACAACACAGTCAACAATATATATATATATATTTTTAAATCTAGGATAATCCGTAACCTAAACAAGCCCAGGATCAAATCCAACTCGCTACCACTATAAACCTAGGTTAGGTGCAACAACCTGCAAGCCGCACACAATAGCAAATAACTTATGACTCAACAAGAGTCGAAACGTCCGCTCGGGATCGCCTACTCTTCTAGCCAAGACACAACATGCCATATACTCAATGAGATTTGAACCTCCATCTCATGAGTTTCACCTAGTAAAACTAACTGTTAAACCCCATATTACTATATCACAGTCAACAACATATTACAATCTAGAAAATACAAAATACATGACAACAACATAATCGGTCTTTAAATGAAATTCAGCGACCTACAAGCCCAAATCCCACTAGCTGAATAATTTTTTCTATATATCTAATAAAATTCAAAATAAAAACATTTTGGTTTACTATTTCCTAATTGAAATTCCTATTCAAAATGCATACAGACTTCATATACGAGAATAGAAAATATATTCAAAATATTTTATTTTTCACTCGATATAATAATAATCAAACCATACAAATCAAATCCGCCGAACACATGAGTCATCAAACTTGAAAACCTCCTTACAAGTTGGAACTGAAACATTTGCGCTCTTATTCGAAGAGAAAATGCATTGATTCTCAAAGGAGAACGACATAATAGCCCACTTAATTTATCAAAGCGTAACAACGTCAGATTTGGTCTCCACTGCCTGTGAGCACCATCAAATTGTAGGCATTCGGAGGAATCAATGAGAAAACCTGGTGGTGAAGAACGGGGAGTCCCGACTCCAAGTCGGACTGACATTCTATTGCTTCATTGGAACCAGAATGCCGCAAACCCTGAAGAGCCACAAGGGACTACACAAATTTAAATTTAACATAGCTTCGTAATAATATTTTAAATGTAATATAGAAGTCAATTCAAATTTTAGATTAGACAAAATAAACGCTTGAAAAGATTAAACAAAATGAAAATGATGTTGTAGTCTGAGTGTGAGAATTGAATGAAAGCAACTTCCATCAAATATGTACTTTACCAATTCTAATCATAAAGCGACATTGATGAGGTGTTAAGGGTCTTTCGTCCTCCATAATAAAATTAAATATATTTCCATAATCATAGAAGGTGAGGTTTAGTTGAATAATCATAACGAGGGTAAATTTTATAAGAAATGCAAGTACTTTTGTCCATTTAATAGTGATAAGCAAAAGTGATAGGATAATTTAATCAAATTCTAACAAAGGACCAAAAACAAAGTTCAATGAAACTCAAAAAAATGATGTTAACAAACAATGATGTTAATAAGTAAATTAAATAATGTATAGACTAAATTATATGGATCAAATAATATTATATATATGAATGAAGTGTTGTTTCAAGATAGGAAATTGCCTTGGACACATAATTAATTGATTGAGATAATATCTCAAACACACATCAATGTAGGAATCAATTAGATCTAAACAACTCGTAGAGAATAGGAACAAACTCCTTTACATAAAATGAATCACCACTGTGACAAGTAAGAATTATATTTTCAATTTAGCCCCTGAATGACTACTTGTCTCGATCTCAATCAGCAAAGATCTACATCTCGTCCATGGCAATTACACCTTGTACCTTTTTCATGAAGACATCATCAAATTGTCGATATCCTTATAAAGGAACAACCATCTACCAGAATGCGTCGGTGCCCAACCTTTGCAACCGTCGGTCTGCTAGGAATTCCTTCACATACATGGTTCATCCAACCTCTCGATGAACTCCTCCTAAATATAAAATTTCACCTCATGGAGTCCACAAGCAATACGATCCACCCAAGTGTATCCATCTCGCAAGACACATTCTTCTAGGGTGCTAAAAACCCTCTAACAGAGACAACACATAACAAAGAGGTATGCATCCCTTTCTGGGTCTTACAATAGGTACATAAAACATTTCAAGGACCCCAGCTACCCCTTACCAAACAATATATGACATGTAGATTTGCTATAATTAGAATATGTGACTTATACTTTATCATAGTCATGAGTCTATTCTATAGGCTCACACAAAATTTTGCTATGTTGTTATTGCAACCAACTTTGATCTTTCATTGCTTAAATCTTTTGCCACAATTCTCAGATGCACCACGCCATTCATACTCTGGAGAATACCACTCCTCTCACTTGAATATTTCCATGATAATGTTCACTCTCGTAAGGCTTTGTAATTTTGAGTGTCTGGCATATTCATTTTTAATGTTGGCATACTGTACTGGTATCTCCATACTCTACCTATCATTAGTTAGAATTGCAAATTCTAACAAAATGACGATATCTATACTAACGAAATAAAGTTCAATACATTCAAAATTCCAAAGATAAAAATAAAATTCTTACCCTCATGTCCCCATGACAACCCATGTTGTCATAGGTCAAATAGGTTGGCCATACCTATGAAGCGGGTTGTCATAGGTCAAATAGGCTGGCCATACCTATGAAGCTATCTCATAAATATGAACGAAATCACCTCTTTCAACGCACTTCCAACATGGTCTTCTTATAGCCATTTCTGGAGACTACCAAAGCACTCAACACTTCTATCTGTCATTGCCAGATGAAACTCTAACAAAACGTTTCATGCAGCTGCCTAGTGTTGACTGATGCACCAGCAGTCAACTCCCATATATATTCGGTTCACTTTTTTTTGGTTTAGCACAAACGAAAGAGTAATACTGGCAGCCAAATTCTACAGCTAGAATGAGGTTAAAATGCACATAATAGAGCAATTTTGCGAAAAAAAAGCCCTAACACCAACTCCAATTGTGATACGCTACAATCCACTCTGCAACACTGATAAACTACGCTGCAACATGGATACACTACGCTCGAGATACCAAACTTCCATGATGACTAGAGCTCAAGCTTCCTCACCACCACTGTTCCACATTACCATGACCCCAATCCCCCACTCGTCTTTTAGAAAACACTCACGTAGCTTCACGCTCTGCAACTTGACCTTAGCGGAGCACTATGCCTCTGAACAAATCTCTCGACGAATCCGCTCTCTCCAATTAGTTATAAAGGCCACTCTCTAATTAGATCTTTTTTTACTACTAGAAAATCGGTTTTGAAATGCCAAAGCATAGGCTGGTATCAAAATTTTAAACATATGTGGAAGATATAACTAGCACGATAACACTCATATTAGTGTGACAACCACATATATATCCCATCTACGATTACTATATATATTAGCATGAAACAACAAGAGCGAACATTCGGGCATGTAACTTTTTCGGCTAGCAATTTCTTCGTCTCTTGGAAGTATTTCCAATTGTCTCTCCAAAGTCCTATTGGATCCTCCTCTGGCATGTTCATGATAGCTGGTGAGATGTTTTCCAAATTTTAATGGATTTTCGACCAAGTATATAGCTCAGAAATCTCATTGTGATCCATAGGCATGATGAGCCTCATCCTACAATGATTGCAGAAAATAAACTGCGAAATCAGCCAACAAATTTTGCTGAATATAACAATGGAATATTCCATTGTCTTGACCCAACATTGTTGAGGTTTTGTCTTGACCAAATGTTTTTTATGCATTATCTTCACATACCACTTGTGCTTGATATCCTTCGGAGAATGTCTTGTCCATAAATCCTCCAAACGGAAATATGTTCTCAATTCCTTCAGTCGTATCGGGTAGTAGACAATTGCTATGATGCATTTCTGGTACGGCCATAAGTTGATTGCAGATTCCCCGATTAGTTGGGAATTTCCGGAGTATTTGGGAATCCAACCAACAAAGCACAAATTGACCACGTCCATGTCCGAATATTTCAGAAATCTGGAATCGACTTAAACTCATCACTCTGTTACATGATCAACGCACCAACAACTCCAAAAAAACTAAAGGCGCTATGATCCACGACCAAAGACTAAATGTTGATCCTGTGGACCTTTGTAGAACAATTCAATTGTTCCACCAGCCGGTGCGAGTGCCCAACCTCCACGTAGTGGACTCAACTCACAAGTCGATAGCAGCATCAAACTTCAACCAGTTGTTCTACATAGCTCAACGTCCAGGCCATGGTCTCATAGAGTAGCTCTCCCATCTCTCTATCCACGGGTCAACAACCTCAACACATATCGTCCAACGAAAAAATCGATCTAAAAGCATCATCAATCATCTAGAGCACACATCTCTTCTCCACGTGAGCGGGTTAGAGGCACGTTTACACACCTCTCCGATCAACTTCGTCAATAAGTGGGCTAACCTTCCAGCGATAGAAAAGACCATTGTTAACAAGATCTCTGCAGATGGCATTGAGTCCTTCTCCGTCATCTGAAATAATCCATGCTAAAATAAGAAAAATATTCGACAATTATGTCCCCTAACACCATAAAGCAATCGGGAACAGTCTCCTCCGAATGTCGAATTCGGTGGCTGCACCACCCGCAGGAAAGGCTACCCACTCGCCTCCAAACCTATTGCCAATGAGTCTGAGCCGAACAACACGTATATCATGGAACCCAGCTTTTGACGGTGTAACCACTCTTCGGAAACTACAAGATACAGGAGCCATCACACAATGTCATGGGGTGCTAGAACGCAAGAATTCAAATGGATCAATGCATAAGACAATGGGCAGTTTCTCGTGGAAGGTAGAACAAGACAAAGGGATGCTTATCTAGTGAAGTTAAGATGTGGCAACAAGTTCGCTGTTCAAATCTCATTTGTGCCATGATCCATCTATAATATATCAAAAAAATGAATTTTTTACAAATAAATCAGCCTCTGTCGATCTCAATAGTATCCTCATTACTGACTTTATTACTCCGTTTCTTTGAATGTGTAAAGGCCCTAAAAGGACATGAAAATTCCCAACTCCAACTCTTAAATTCTTTGGCTATGCTCACCGTGAGACCTGCGGATTCAAATCGTTGATGCTGACTTCAATGATGTTCGCACCAATCGCTCCCTTTTCAATCAGTTAACTTATCTATTCTGACTCACGCAGTGTAGTATCCAATCTGCTCAAGAAGTATGCCAAGCTCGACCTCAACAAATTCTTTAGCAGCAAATACCAAGTCACCTGTCGGTAGACTCTTCCGCCACCAATCCAAGTCACCTTCTCCGCCATGTTCTGACCTCATGCCAGGTCAAACGCAACTCACCTTTTTCAACATCTCCATACAGTGCTCACAACAACAAAACTATCAGCTGCTCCACAGTGAACCATAGTCATCTGTGTGGCACAAATCCTCCTCTTTCGAAGTTGTTGCAGAAATTCTCAATGGATTGCACGCCACAAATTGAAGCATATCCAACACTCTGCAAGCATATTTTTGAAAGTTTTCCAGCACGACTCTTCTCCTTAGCGGTGGGGTTTATTCAAAAGAAAACAAAACCCTGCCTTCAACGTTGGACCTCCATTTTTTTTTTCTTCCAACGCTGGTTTACTAGCACACATCATACAACAGGGTCTGCACTTACTTGAAGATCTCTTGTTTAATCCATGCTCACCAAACTCGTTGATTCACAGATAACCAATCATCTCTGCGCTTACTCTGATGGAAGACCCGAATGTTGCTCACAAATCTTTAAACAACTCAGATGGATTGAACATCAAATAGTAGCTCTCTCCTCGCTCTTCGTGCAACTCTGCAAAGCATGCAATAGACAATTTCCACATTGCACCACTGATCAGATAGGCACGTCTCTAGCCGCACTAGTCTATAAGGTGGATGCCCTCTGGTCTTCATCTCTTCCACGAAGAAGTAGTCAAATCACTCCATGAATAATAACACTATGACACAACGCTCTAATTCTCATAGTCGGCTCTGGTAGGCAGCTCCTAGTCACGGCTCTTCTCCTCTACTCAAATTCCAACACCAAGCATCCACCAATACAATAGACAACAATTGCAGTTGTCAGGAAGATTCTTCTTCGGAAAAGGTAGGACTATGTCTTTATTGAGCTATTAAAACTTTAAATACCAAATATAGTTTTGGACGCAATGAATGTTGGGAATTTCTCATAATTCCAGAACAAAAGAATAGAGAATAATAGTCTATTTCTTAACACAGCGGAAACAAAACAAAAAAAATTGATTTCTGAAATGACTGAGTTTTACATGCACAATAAAACTTTGTATTCATTAATAAAAACAACTGTTGTTACAAAATGGGTCTTCCTCTGAACAGAGGGATTACAACAGGAACGCTTCAGTTCCACAAAAAAATTTACTTTGTCTCTGCACTACTGTGCTCTAATACTCATCATCATATTACATAGTTTTCTAAATATATATATATATAGCATAAGTTTACAAAATATCTCTACTAACCTATGCGTGGAGATGTCTTAATTAACCACCAACCACATTTACTATCACATATAATCTTTGATACAATCTGCTGATCTTAATGAACAAAATCAGCGTTTCTTGGTGCTCTGCAGTCCTCCTCTGACCAGGTGGTATATAACATGGAACACGCTCCATCCCTGATTAATGGTTAAACTGCTCGAGGCTGTCCTGTTGTCACTTTGGCCATTCTCTTCTTTAAATGCAGTGAGTGAGAAGTAATGGCACAAAGCATTGGATGCGGCCTTCTTCCTCCTTCGAGAACACAAAATAGGTTAAGGGCGTAAAGGCAGTATGGCGGTGGCGTGCTCAGGGTGAGAATAAATAATGGCTGTCAGATCCATAGATAAACGGTGGAGATCATATCGGAAAAGGTATTGACAGGTGACGAGGATGGCAAGGAACGTGCACAAGGCTTATCGCGTGGGTCAACAGGTCCGATGTGTTTGAAGAACTATAATTTATGCGATGTGCGATTGGCGGCTGACACTGCGATCGCAATATCACATCGGCGAAAACAAATGGGAGGGCGTAGCTTTGACACTGGTGGGTGTAATTTGCGATCTGCGATAATATCGCATTGCGAAATCGCAATCGGCAAAAGAACACAGGGCGGAGTTGTTAATATATGAACGTGATTTGCGATCTGCGATAAGATCGCATCACAACGTCGCGTCACAAGACATCAAGGGAACTTGACAGAAATAGCAGGGTTGCGATTTGTGATTTGCGATTGCATAAAAAAAAAATAGCAGGGGAAATTACCATTTCAACACTCCCCTTTAATTTCAACTGCTGGGTTATCAGTCATACTCAGACATTTCCTCAAAAACTTGAAACTTTTCTGTCCCAATGGCTTGGTCAGAATTTCTGCAACCTGCTCCTGAGTCCTGCAGTGTTGTAAAACAATTTCTCCATTGTTCACCAATTCCCTGATGTAATGAAACTTTGTGTCAATCTGTTTCGTTCTCTTATGAAACACAGAATTCTTGGATAATGCAATAGCTGAGCTATTGTCACAAAAAATCACAGTTCCTTTTGTTTGTTCTTTGCATAAACTCCTTAACATTCTTCTCATCCAAATTGCTTAACATGCTGGTGCTGTAGCTGTCACATATTCTGCCTCTGCTATAAACAATGCTACAATAGGCTGTTTCTTAGAAGCCCATGAAATGGCTCTTGAACCCATGTGAAAAACATAACCGAATGTTCTTTTCCGATCATCTACACTTCCAACCCAATCACTATCAGTGTATCCAATTAAATCTGAACATTCTGAAGTAGTATATAAAATGCCAAACCTTTTAATACATTTAACATACCTCAGAATCCTTTTTGCTGCCTGCCAATGTGCTTCTTTTGGCCTCTCCATGAATCTGGAAATTAAACTAACAACATGCATTATATCTGGCCTAGTTG
>APFE030352428.1:31549-44240 GCA_000404065.3 Pinus taeda
CATGAATCTGGAAATTAAACTAACAACATGCATTATATCTGGCCTAGTTGCAGTCAAATACATAAGGCTGCCAACTATGCTCTTGTACAAACTAGGATCAAAATCCTTGGTGCTGTCCTCTTTGCTGAGTTTTAATCCCATCACTGTGGGAGTGATTGCTGCCTTGCTCTCCTGCATACTGAATCTTTCCAACACTTCATTGGCATATTTCTCTTGTGAGATAAAAATCCCATTTCCATTTTGTTCTACTTCTATTCCTAAGAAGTATCTGAGCAAACCCATGTCAGTCATCTCAAATTCCTCTTTCATGACTGTTTTGAAATTTTCAGTAAGGCAATCATCATTACCTGTGAAAATAACATCATCAACATATAACACAACAATTAGTATCTTACCATCCTTTTCTTTGATGTAGAGGGTGGGTTCTTCCTCACACTTTTCAAATCCATTTTCCAGTAGATAGGAATCTATCCTACTGTGCCATGCTCTTGGTGCTTGCTTCAACCCATAAAGAGCTTTCTTCAATTTGCACACTTTGTGCTCTTGTCCTTTCTTTTCATATCCTGGAGGTTGTTCAATGTAAACCTCTTCCATTAACACTCCATTTAGGAATGTTGACTTCATGTCCATTTGGTAAACTTTCCACTTGTTTTGTGTTGCTATGGACAACACTGCTCTCACGGTTTCCATTTTTGCAACCGGTGCGAAAGTTTCCTCATAGTCTCTTCCATATTGCTGCTTATATCCTTTGACAACAAGTCTTGCCTTGTGTCTTTCTATTTTTCCTTTAGCATTACTCTTGGTCTTATAAACCCATTTAACTCCAATGACTTCCTTTCCTTTTGGTAATTCAACCAAATCCCATGTCTTGTTTCTTTCTATGGCATTGATCTCCTCATCCATAGCTTCTATCCATTTCCTATCCTTAATAGCATCTTCGAAATGAATATGGTCATCAACATGACAATATAAAGCAAACAAAGAATTCATACCTTCACCATAAATGCCACTTAAATTTCTGAATTTCTTACCTATTTCATTTGGTGTACAAGTGCTTGAAAAAGCACTTGAATTTTCTCCTTGTGATGTGCTTGGAGAAGCACTTTCATTTCTCCTCAAGGGTGTCCCTTGCTGCCCTTGTATTGGTGCTATTGTTTGGGGATGTATTTAAACCATCTCCTCATCATCTTCATCATGAGACCAACAGTTTTTAACATTCACTGTTTTCTCTATGCTTCCATCCCAAGTTTCCTCCTCAATGAACTGAACATCTCTGCTCAAAAAAAACTTCTTGGTGGATGGGTTACACAACCTGTAAGCTTTGGATTCCTCACTGTATCCAATGAAAATATATTTCTCCCATTTTCTGTCCAACTTCTTCCTTAGCTGATTTGGAATGTGTGCATAAGCCACACATCCAAAAAATTTCATGTGGGTAACTCCTTGCTTTCTCCTACCCCATGCTTCTTCTGGCACTCTGTTCATGACTGCTTTTGTAGGACATCTATTCAAAATGTACACTGCATAGTGTACAACTTCAGCCCAATAATCATTTGGCAAATGCTTTGCCTTTAACATGCTCCTTGCCATATCCATGATTGTCCTATTCTTCCTTTCAGCAACACCATTTTGTTGTGGATTGTACCTTGTGGTAAACTGTTTGTGAATTCCATTTTCTCTACAAAAACGTAGAAATTATTTGGAAATATACTCACCTCCTCTATCAGTTCTTAGGACTTTGATATGCAGCCCGCTTTGGTTTTCTACAAGTGCTTTGAAATTGCGAAATTTTTCAAACACTTCACTTTTGTTCTTTAGGAAATAAACCCAAGTTTTTCTAGTAAAATCATCAATGAATGTTAGAAAATATTGGCTACCTGCAAGATATGGAGTTTGCATCAGTCCACATAAATTTGAGTGGACAATTTCTAAGGGTGCTTTTGCCCTTATGCTTTTCCTGATGGAAAACTTTCTCTGTGTTGTTTCCCCAAGATACAACCTTCACAAATGCTGTCTGGTTTTTCTATCAATGGTAATCCTCTTACCATTTCTTTTATGTTCAACAAATTAAGACCTCCAAAGTTGAGATGTCCAAATCTCAAGTGCCAGAACCAATTTTCAGTTTGTTGTCCACTTTGTTGGCTGCTGCCTTGGCCTTGGTTCTGATTTGGATTGCTACCTCTTCCTTGAGCATTTGCTGGACTATTTCTTCCACCTCTATTTTGGCTTTTGTCTCTTCATCTCTTGTTTCCTCTACCTTGACCTCTTCCTCTTCCAAAGGACATCTGGGTCTTAAACGCATGCTCTAGAGATGAGTTTTCATTTCTACTCACTCTCTGCTCATGTGTTATCAATGACGCATGTAGTTCATCAACTAAGAAGTTTGTGAGATCCTTTGTCTCTTCTATGGTGGTGAAAATCACATTGAACTTTGAGGGTAGGAACCTCAATAGTTTCTCCACAATCCTTCTTTCTTCAAGAATCTCTCCATGAGACCTTATCTGTGTGACTAGTCCAATCACTTGTGGGAAGAATGAGTTAATATTGTCTGACTCCTTCATGCATAGATTCTCAAAATCTTTCCTCAGCATCTGTAGTTTTGTTGTCTTCACTTTCTCCATGCCTTGATAAGTTGTCTTGAGAGTTTGCCATGCTTCTTTGGATGTCTTGGATGCTACTACCCTTAGAAACACACTCTCATGCACTGCTTGATATAAGAAGAGGAGGGCTTTAGAATCCTTCATCTTATAGCTCTTCAACAGATCTTTCTCTGCCTGAGTTAAATTGTTAAACTCATTTTCATCTGCTGGTTCTTCAAATCCATCCTCAACAAATTCCCATAAGTCTTGTGAGGCAAACAAGGCTCTCAAGGTTATTGCCAAATACTCATAGTTTTTTCCATTAAATTGTGGGACCTGGGTATTACAGATACCCATGCTAGTGTTGGTGCTGGTGCTGGTGGTAGCCATTCTTGCACTCTAAACTATGCTTCTAAATCCTTGACTGTGTATTTAAAAATAACTGACTATCTTCAACAGCTACACAGAAAAAAAACTTTGAGAAATACCTTGGATTCTTTTGACTGAGTCTTCACTGTGCTGGAGGAGTTGCTGCAGCAAAAATCCTTCCTTCATCTTCTTTGACACCTTCAAAGAGCCTGGACAAGATCTGATACCATGTTGGGAATTTTTGATAATTCCAGAACAAAAGAACAGAGAATAATACTCTGTTTCTTAACATAGCGGAAACAAAAAAAAAATTGATTTCTGAAATGACAGAGTTTTACATGCACAATAAAACTTTGTATTCATTAATAAAAACAATTGTTGTTACAAAATGGGTCTTCCTTTGAACAGAGGGATTACAACATGAACGCTTCAGTTCCACAAAAAAAATTACTCTATCTCTGCACTACTTTGCTCTAATACTTATCATCATATTACATCGTTTTCTGAATATATATATATATAGCATCAGTTTACAAAATATCTCTACTAAACTATGCATGGAGGAGTCTTAATTAACCACCAACCACATTTACTATCAGATATAATCTTTGATACAATCTGCTGATCTTAATGAACAAAATCGGCTTTTCTTGGTGCTCTGCAGCTCTCCTCTGACCAGGTGGTATATAATATGGAACATGCTCCATCACTGATTAATGGTTGAACTGCTCGAGGCTGTCCTGTTGTCACTTTGGTCGTTCTCTTCTTTAAATGCAGTGAGTGAGAAGTAATGGCGCAAAGTGCTGGATGCAGCCTTCTTCCTCCTTCGAGAACAAAAAACAGGTTAAGGGCTTAAAGGCACTATGGTGGTGGCGTGCTCATGGCAAGAATAAATAATGGCTGTCAGATGCACAAATAAATGGTGGAGATCACATCGGAAAAGGTATTGACAGGTGACGAGGATGGCAGGGAACGTGCACAAGGCTTATCGTGCGGGTCAACAGGTCTGACATGTTGGAGAACTATAGTTTATGCGATGTGTGATTGGTGGCTGACACTGCAATCGCAATATCGCATCGGTGAAAACAAATGGGAGGGCGTAGCTTTGACACTAGTGGGTGTGATTTGCGATCTGCGATAATATCACATCGCGAAATCGTAATCGGCAAAAGAACACAGGGCGAAGTTGTTAATATATGAGCGTGATTTGCGATCTGCGATAAGATCGCATCGCAACGTCGCATCGCAAGATATCAAGGGAACTTGACAGAAACAGCAGGGTTGTGATTTGCGATTTGCGATTGCATCAAAAAAAATAATGCGGTAGGGGAAATTACCATGTCAACAATGAAAGAGAAAATGCCCAACCTGATGTTCAATGTGGCAAAAAGATTTATGGCCTTTTACCTAAACACTCGTCACAGCAGTGACTAAAAAAGTAATCCCATAACTTGTAGGAGGACGACATTGCCACATGCACTTCCAAGTTGCCTTACTCCTCAGGTCACACAGGGACACCAAAGGACGATAGTTGGATCACTCTCCACGGTTGACTCTCAACAGAAATCGGATTCTAGATCTCAACACAAAATATATCTTTGTTCTTCGCAGGATTTATTAGGCCCTCGGATGAGGGAGTCACCATTAGACCCGTTTTGATACCAATTTAAAATTTCACGCACTAAATTATATTGATTAAATAATATTACATATATATTGAGGTGTTGTTTCAATATAGGGTAAATAATATTGCATATATATTGAGGTGTTGTCTTAAGACAGGGAAATTGACTTGTACACACAATCAATTGATTAATTAGGCCAATAAGCCTTTTTTTTATCCATTTGACATCTATTCACAGATTTTTAAGGCACCAAAAAACTCTCCACTTGACATCTGTGCGCACCTGTTAAGCTAAGGTTCTAGGAGAGTTTGTGGAGTTTATGGCACTGAACATAAAAATTATGCTGCACGATTGGATTGCATTATAGTGCATACGAGGGTCTCTCATGAACAAACACGTCGGCAGGTTTCTAGAAGCACCAGTCTGTTTCTTTTTAGGATTTACGGTGGCATTGGTTTCTCGTACATATTTTTTTAATATGGTTTGCGTTGCTTTCAGAGTCAGAAACGCAGCTTGCAAGAACATTCAATGGAAAATTCTTCCAATTTAGAGGAGACAGCACCTGAATTTGGAAGCAATGTCTTTGAATTCAGTGTTTTGGTGTATTGGGTGGAGCTAGTGCAGCGCATTAAATGCTTTGTTAACCCCGAAATCTGAGGTCTTCCTAGGTTTCCTTTTCATCTGGTGTGGGCGCTGGTTGATCCTCATATCTGTTTCAATAGACACCTTTGAGATACAAGAAGTGCATGAGACAGGTACCGTGGCACCTCCTACTGTAATAGTAGTGGCACTTAAGAAGAAATAAGATGATGCAGGAGCATCAAGACCATCTTCATTTGTAAATATGTGATAAAAGTGGGGTGTGATAAATTTTAGTATTTTGTTATTTTTAATAAAATAGGAAGTGAAGATTATGTAAATATTCTTTTTCTAAATAAAAGGATATGAGAGAAATAGTTTAGGAGCAAAATCTGGGATAGAATTTCTATGTTTTTTCAGTTAAAATTAGGATAAGAGGGGAGAAAAAGCTTCAAGCTTTAAATTGTTATGTAGAAAGGAAAAAACCTGCTTTTTGTAAGAGATAAGGTCTGAGAAAGCATATCCATTATTATTATAAATAAAGTGGCAGCTAAGCTCTCAAGGGGAGAGAGGAGAGGCGTGCCGGAAGCATTATGATGAGACTTCCTCTCAGCGCTCTGGAAAAGATTGATGATGTGTTGTAAATATGGATACATGTAGTCAATAGTGATTGTGTTGTATAATGAATCATCGATTTCTAGTTAAAACTGGTGTATGTATTCCATAATTAATTTCCTATGTATTGAAAGGCTTGGTCGCCTTCTTATTTCTCCGCTGAGTTTTTTGACTGCATGTATTGGAACAATTTAGATCATTTTCTTTTCATAGTTATGTTGCCGGCATTCTAATCTTATTTCATTATAGTCAAATGGGAAAACTCCGTTTTGTGCAGAATAATGGTGATATTAATTAAAGGAAGTTGTGGACGTGAGGCATTATAATATAGGTCCTCAATATTGCGACATCGAAGGGCTTTGCGCTTGTTATATGAATCTCAGAGTTATAAGGGCTAAACTATATAATACTCAGGTTCAAGGAAACCCGCTTCAAGTAGTCAATGCGCTGTGCGTTTGGAGACCACGGAATTATATGACAATTCATCCTTTGAATTATTGTCCGGCTTGACGACGATTGTCTGAAGGTATGGGCACAACTATATTAAATTGGGCCAGTTTAAAGCTTCTGTTGGTATTTAATTGTTGATTGAAGGATCCAAAAGCAGAGGAATACTCTGTTTGCGCTGAGGATAGAACCAACATTACTTTTGCAAGTGTTATATTGAACGCTGCCCAAAGGTGTAATGGAAGGATGCTTAGCAGAACGTTGCTCAAAGAAGCATACAGACAGGGTGAATATTAGCATGTTCTCCAGCGATTGAAGCTGTGAGCTTTTATAGATAGATAGAATTGTGGTTTGAAATTCATAAATGCCTGCAAGCGCCTGCTATTGGTGGAGTCTCGGCACTGATGTGACATCACCAGAATCAAACCTATGACTACTCACTGCAATGAAATTTCGACTCGTTTCCTATGATATAAGCACGAGCTCAGTCACTATGACATTGATCTGTAAGGCCAAGATTACAAGATCGTCATCTGTCTAATTGGAAGTTGCTGTGGAAGGCAAGGCTCAGAGAGTAGTAGGGACTTGCATGGTTTATATTGAAGGAAGGTTGGTTCCAATCTCTTAGGCTGGAAAGTGAGGAGTAAAGAAAGTCCATGGTTTTTTTTTTTAAGGTTTCATGCCTTAAGCTCTTCCGACAGAGGCTTGTGGCCTAAGATTTTTATAAGAAATGGGATTTTTATAAGAAAGGATTTGAAGTTGCAAGCAGAAAGGGGATTTTCTCAATAAGAAATGGGAATTGCATTTTTATATGCATAGTATTGGGAGATCCTGGGTATTGCGGGTGCTGGCCTGCATCAGGTGGTATCAGAGCAGGAATAGTTCTGTTTGAAGATTCAAGTTTTTAAGTTAAGTTAATTGCATGTGATGAATGAATGTTAAATTTTTGGAACTGATGAATATTGTAGCTAGAGTGCATTGGTAAAGGAGTCCAGCAAGGGATTCTAAGTGAATGTGGCAGAACCTAAAGATTCAACAGAGGTTGAATAAAGTTGCAGATGAGAGAAGCCTACATGAGGAGTAGAGGATGCTCGAAAGGTTTCAGTAGAGGACCAACGATTACCAAAAGACCAGATCCGGAGGGAAGGATTGGTGAGGTAAGTGGCAGCAAGAGAGTTTGCTGTGGTAGAGGCTTCATGCAACTCATAGGTGAGGAACTCATGGCGAAGGAGATGACCACTGGAAGTCATAAAGGAGAGAGCAGAGGTTCAGAAAGAGGCCACAATAGAAAATAGAAGAAATATGCCAAGGCGAATGGCATAAAACAACAATTGACTCAGGAAGAGTATGAGAAAGAGAAAGATGAGATAGCAGTTCATCTTGAGCTATTGATGGAGTTGTTACGGGAAAATGTGAAAGACCAGAGACATGGTTTACTGATGAGGAAGAGAGTGAAATGGCAGAGGCTACAGCAGAAAAGAGATTTACAGATAAGCATGCAGTTAACAGGGGAGCTAAAGAAGCTTGAGCAGATGATGGATGTACAATTGAGACGGGAAGAACTTAGAGCAGCTAAGTTGGAAGAGAAGGTTTCCATTGGTGAAATAATGGAGGAAGCAGTCAAGACTGAAAAGTCTTGTGATTTAAAAACTAATGAGTTGTGCACGTTTGCAAGTACAGAACAGGGAGATGAACAAGCTTTAGAATTTGTTCAAGAAGAGTTGATTTTGAAGGCTGTTCAGATCGATGATAAGATAACAAGATCTCCGAAGGAAATGCAGAAGAAGGAATCTAATCAGGATATTGATGATGGGTCAAGCACTAAGGACGATATAGGAAATCGTGTGAAGTTCCCAAGTTCTACTCCTAAGGAAGTTGTTGAATTGTATAGAAAAATAGATCTCGAGAGAAGAGAGTTGGAGAGACAGAGGACTTGTGTGCAGGTTAATTTGCTAAAGAAGCAAGGGAATAGAGTTTTTATGAATGACAGTCATGAAGCAGAAGATGGTAGAAAAGTAAGACTAGCTAACAGTCTCATGATGAATGCAAATCAGCATACTGATGTGCTGACAAAGGAGTTGGGAAGAAACTTAGAGCAACATACTGAAGTGTTTCCAGGGAAAGCTGAGGAGAAAGCCATTGAAGATTGCTGAGTCCTGAAGAAAAGTTTGGAGGTGCTACAGTGACAGAAAATGAAGCTACAGTATTTAAAGAACTTGATTTGATCAATCAAGATGATAATGGACAATTACTGAAGATGGTCGAAAGAGAAGATGGAGATTATGCTGGAGTTGATTTGCAGCATGTTGATGAAATTGCAGATGATGAGCAAAGGAATGTTACAGAGGGACAGGAAGTTTGGGAGGCAACAACATCCATAGTGACAGCTAGAGCAACATGTGGGGCGACATTTATGGTGGCAGCTGAGACAACACTAGCAGCAGCAAAATCTCCGGGGGCACTGATGCCTTATGTTTTTTATTCTAACAATCGTTTTGTGAGTACAGGTTTTATTGAAGATGCTGGAGAAAGTCTATTAGACAAAGAAATTGAAATGATGAGGCGGATGATGATGAAGGAATCCCGGAAGAGACCAGCAGCAATAAAAGAAAAGGGAAGTAGGAAAAGAAAGACAGCAGAAGATTGTGAGAGTGCAGCTAGTGGAGCAAGCCAACATGAGATATGGATACCTAGAGAAGAACAACAGACAGAAGCAGCGACAAATGGGAAGTTATAGCACAAGATATGGGATCCAGGCATACATAGATCCGAACACATGATCAGGGGATCATGATTAATTTTAAGGTTAGGTGTATGATGCAGGAGCATCAAGACCACCTTCATTTCTAAATATGTGATAAAAGGGGGATGTGATAAATTTTAGTATTTTCTTATTTTTAATAAAATAGGAAGTGAAGATTATGTAAATATTCGTTTTCTAAATAAAAGGATATGAGAGAAATAGTTTATGAGCAAAATCTGGGATAGAATTTCTATGTTTTTTCAGTTAAAATTAGGATAAGAGGGGAGAAAAAACTTCAAGCTTTAAATCGTTATGTAGAAAGGAAAAAGCCTACTTTTTGTAAGAGATAAGGTCTGAGAAAGCATATCCATTATTATTATAAATAAAGAGGTAGCTAAGCTCTCAAGGGGAGAGAGGAGAGGCGTGCAAGAAGCATTATGATGAGGCTTCCTCTCAGCGCTCTGGAAAAGATTGATGATGTGTTGTAAATATGGATACATGTAGTCAATAGTGATTGCATTGTATAATGAATCATCGATTTCTAGTTAAAACTGGTGTATGTATTCCATAATTAATTCCCTATGTATTGAAAGGCTTGGTCGCCTTCTTATTTCTCCACTGAGTTGTTTGACTGTGTGTATTGGAACAATTCAGATCATTTTCTTTTCATAGTTATGCTGCTGGCATTCTAATCTTATTTCATTATAGTCAAATGGGAAAACTCCATTTTGCGCAGAATAATGGTGATATTAATTAAAGGAAGCTGTGGACATGAGGCATTATAATACAGGTCCTCAATACTGCGCCATCGAAGGGCTTTGCGCTTGTTATATAAATCTTAGAGTTATAAGAGCTAAACTATATCATACTCAGGTTCAAGGAAACCTGATTCGAGTAGTCAATGCACTGTGCGTTTGGAGACCACGGAATTATATGACAATTCATCCTTTGAATTACTATCCGGCTTAACGATGACTGTCTGAAGGTATGGGCGCAACTATATTAAATTGGGCCAATTTAAAGCTTCTGTTGGTATTTAATTGTTGATTGAAGGATCCAAAAGCAGAGGAATACTCTGTTTGCGCTAAGGATAGAACCAGCATTACTTTTTCAAGTTTTATATTGAAAGCTGCCCAAAGGTGTAATGAAAGGATGCCTAGCAGAACGCTGCTCAAAGAAGCATACAGACAGGGTGAATATTAGCATGTTCTCTAGCGATTGAAGCCATGAGCTTTTATAGATAGATAGAATTGTGGTTGGAAATTCATGAATGCCTGCAAGCGCTTGTTGTTGGTGGAGTCTCGGCACTGATGTGACATCACTGGGATCAAACATGTGACTACTCACTGCAAAGAAATTTCAACTCGTTTCGTATGATATAAGCATGGGCTCAGTCACTATGACATTGATCTCTAAGGCCAAGATTACAAGATCGTTATCTATCTAATTGGTAGTTGCTGTGGAAGGCGAGGCTCAGAGAGTAGCAGGGACTTGCATGGTTTATATTGAAGGAAGGCTGGTTCCAATCTCTTAGGCTGGAAAGCAAGGAGTAAAGAAAGTCCATGGTTTTTTTTTTTAAGGTTTCATGCTTTAAGCGCTTCCGACAGAGGCTTGTGGGATGAGATTTTTATAAGAAATGGGATTTTTATAAGAAAGGATTTGAAGTTGCAAGCAGAAAGGGGATTTTCTCAATAAGAAATGGGAATTGCATTTTTATATGCACAGTATTGGGAGATCCTGGGTATTGCGTGTGTTGGCCTACATCATAAGAGTGCGTATACTGTCAAGTTGGTGTTGGACCATTTAATGTGTCAAGGCCAAACTTTGATTCTCTTACATGTCAGGGGGCACCTTCTGACCATTCTAACACCAAAGTATGAATTTTGCCTTATGATTCACTGTACTTTACATGTTTGGTTGATATGGCTGCTAAGCATAGTTCATTTTTTGGTGGGTGAATATTTTTTTCAGTGGGAACCAATGTTTTGAGCAAGCATCTTAGCAATTCTTATTAGACAAAGAAATATAGTATAACACACAGTTGATTTTTCTCAGTTTTCTTCTTTGGAACAAGTTTCTTGTTCATGTGCATGCGTGGCTCTTAGCCCTTGTTGATTGTATATGCATCTGTAATTTTAATATTTCTTTCATTTATTGGGTTGTATTTCAGAGATTTCTGAAATGTTTATTCCCATCATGTAGCTTGGTTGTCCTGAGTTGTCTTTCATACATGGGAATATGAACTTTTGAATCCCAATCATAATATGTAGGATTACAAAGAACCTTCAGGTATAGTCTTTATATTCTGTTCATAACTGGATTGTTAAACAAAATTCTTATCAACATGTTATTCATAACTTAACAGGATTTTCAACACATTATTCATAACTTAACATACCAATACAATTGATCCATGTAATTTTTTCAAACAAACAATCAAGTAAGAAATTTTGATCCAGGTATATTTTCAAACAAACAGTGTGTAGATTTTTATGGGCATGGCTACCAATTTCGTAAAAAATAGATTCTTTGCTCAATTTCATGTCTTTTGCTAAAATTTGTAAAAATATGGATAATTGATAATATGTTCTTTCAAAAAAAATTAATGTGTTTATTGCATATAATTGGGTAATACAAAACATAATGCTTTGACAACTATACCACTTTTCCATAACATATTGCAATTGGTTCTTAATACTAACTTATTTCAGAGAAAGAAAATTTAAAGTGTTTATCCATAACTTCTGAAATTATTGTTCAGTGACAAGCTATGTTGACCTGCAAATAATGGAAGAGCCTTACCATCTGCATCTTACATTCTTGTTTGAATAATTAACCGTTTTTTTAATGGATGGAATGTGTTTACATAGAATCAGGGTTCATTTGTCAATAAATTCTGTAGCAAACTTGTTTCAATGGACTATAAGTAATGAGTTTGTAGAGACAAAAAATAAACAACAACAAACTTTTAAGTTTCATCTGCCCAAAAAGGAAATGTTATATATCTCTTCACATGCGTTATATTTACATCTTCATTAAATTCTTATTTTTGTTTATGCATTGGCAAATAGTGTACCAATTACACACCTATAGGGAGATGCATGAAGTGGAGACCCAAACTAATGCAATGTTATCACCTTATCGACGCTTGTGCAATGCGCAAAAGGTCCTCCTTATAGTACTTCTTCATTTGTAGGAGAGAAATAATCCAGATTAGGTTGAATTGTTGGTACTTCGTAGTTGTGAAATGCAGCCATTCTGAGGTTACTTGCTTTGCAGATAGAAATAATCTTGATTAGGTTATATTATTAGTACTTCTGCAATTATCCGACATCTCAAATTATGAATCCATAACGTCGTGATAGGATCATCTTCCAGCAATGCCATTACAAGATAATATCTTTGAAGATAGGAAGGTTTCCTATCTCAATGAAAATTAAATTTACTAATTTTACTACTATTATATAATAGGTATAATTTCATTTATAGTTGAAATGATTTTTTCACTCTATATATTTTTTGTTGTTATTTTTAACAAAAATTTGGTAGAAATAGATAACATCTTTGAAGATAGGAAGGTTTCTTATCTCAATGAAAATTAAATTTACTAATTTTACTACTATTATCTAATAGTTATAATTTCATTTATAGTTGAAATGATTTTTTTTACTCTATATATTTTTTGTTGTTGTTTTTAATAAAAATTTGGTAGCAATTTTAAAAACCTGAGTTAA
>APFE030352428.1:45190-95316 GCA_000404065.3 Pinus taeda
CCAACTATATAATTAAATTTATTTGTATTATATAACATAAGAAATAAGTTTTATGATAACTACATGCTTGTTTTAAAAATATTCCAAGCTTACGAAGGAATTAGGTTCTTTTGAAAGATTAACACTCATTAATTGGCACGAGGATAGAAAATATAGAATTGTGATTCCACTAAAATATGAACTTTGCACGAAAACTTCAAGAGATTGGTACTCTTGAGTCACATCTCAAATGTAACTTCCTCCGAGCAATTATCAATAAGGGTTTGTGTACTACTCAATATGCAGAAGGATGGATACCAAGTTTAGGGAAGGATTCTTTATTTTTCTTAGTCCAAAATGATAACATGTGAGGTTAAGAATTTGAGGCTGTCTTGGGCTACATTTATGAGCTTTAATATCTACCTGGTCTTAAGAATTTACTTGTCTATTGCATTTATGTATTTCGTTCATATCTACATTCTCCCTCATCCCTCTTTTTTTCGAGGAGAATCAAGGGCCCTCGTGTACCAACAATTGTTGTCAAAAATGCCCCTATCTTTTTCTTCGATTTGCTGTGGAACATATAAGGTAAGCTTAAATATTTACCCATTTGTTTATAGCTAACATGCCACATATAAGGTAAGTTTAAATATTTATCCATTTGTTTACAATTAACATGCCACGATGATACTCTTGTTGGTGGAGATTTGGCGGAAAGAGTCTTACAGAACTATTGAGTGGATTAATGAACTTGTAAACAAAATTAGACGTTTTTCGTTTATGTAACCTCTAAGTAGTTCTTCGAAGAAGTCTTCCAAATGAAAAGTTGTAGAGTAGAACAAATACCAATGTGTGGTTGAAAGTACTGGTTGTTTACAAGTTTACATGGCTTCCACATGGAAACATGGAACTCTAGGATTTTCTAGTGAAAATAATTTGATAATTTGAATTTGAATATTATATCATGAAATAAAATAGTTGCATTATTTTCATTAAATTTAAATTGTGGTTTTCAATAGTTATATAATTTAAATAGTTATATATAAATTTGTAAAATTTATTATACATAATAATAAAGACCTATAAAACAAAATATGTTTTTTATAATATTTTTATTTAAATAATTATATATAAATATGCACAACTTATTATATATAATAAAACTAAAATATCATCTTTTACAATATTATATAAAATTTAAATTTCTCAATATATATGGTAGAGATATTTACAACTGGGTTTCTCATACTATTTTTCTAATTTAAAAAATCTATCGGCCTCTTTTTGCACCTTTTGAAGCAATTGCTAGTAGAAAATCTCAACTACACACCAATGTAGTAATCAATTAGATCTAAACAACTCTTGGAAAATAACAACAAACTCCCTTACATAAAATGAATCACAACTGTGACAAGTAAGAATTATATTTTCATTGACAAAAATGCATGAAACACAATATAACATGATCAAATAAAATACTTCATAAATATTATATAAAAAAAGAATGATGAAGTTGATACAGTATTGGAATCAAATATCGAGATGTTGTGCTTATGGATTTTGTAGATTACGTTAGAATCTAATTCTCGTTTAAAAATTGTTGTGTTTGAACCCTTTTTCACATGGATTTTATGAAGCTTTGTTCTCGTGTATTCTTAATTTACAGTTACAAGATTCGGAGTATGGACACCGGACGCTTCGAGGCTTCAGCTTTTTTACCGGTCAATTTTCTATATTTCGGCTTAAGAGTGATTTTCTAATTTTTTGCAAGATAATTTCTGGTCTGGATGTTCATTGTTAATTTTTTCTTCCATTTTAGACCTTTATTTGGAGTCCTTTTTCTCAAGTCTATTTACATTCTTTGGTATGTGAGTTTCAAATTTCTTTAAAGTCTTTGGTCTATGAAAGCTTTAAAGGTGCACATGTAGTTCAAACGACTTAACACAGAAATGATTTCATCTTATACCTTATGGTTGATGTCATTGATATGATCTTTGTTAATAGAAACCTCTAAAATACTTATTTTCCTATTGATATGGATCGAGCTTGTGGCCTAGTGCTATATGTGACAACACAATCCACAAATTTAAAATTCATATTTTTTTCTTACATTTGTGTTATTACCTGCGTTGTTCTTGGTGAAAGCAAGAAGCTGCAAAACAGTATGGATCTTATAAGAATGATCACCCTTTGTTATTCGATTAAAAAGAGACTACAAGAATTTGTAGAATTTAATGTCAGTGAAGATAGTCAGCTTAGGGGCATAGGGGAGGATGTTGAAAATTACTCCAAACCACCACGTTAAATGAATTGATAGCAATTATCCTTATGGTACACAAGTAAATCAATCATGTCATGTAGAATTTTATTGCAAGTTGGACATTTTGTTTTCAAGCTCAAGGACAAGAACGAAAATCAAAATTTGAACAAAATACAAATTCCCCATTTCTCAATACATCACATAATTAATAACAAATGAGAATTTAATGCAAGGTTGGTAAATCAATACATCACATAATTAATAACAAATGAGAATTTAATGCAAGGTTGGTAAATCCTATGGTCTAAACTTTTATTCCACAACTGGTATTTGTACTCGGCAACATCTCTAAGCTTAGAAAACTATTCTCTTGTATAATTTCCCAATCAGTGTTTTAATATTTTGACTTGGCATGAATTAATATATTGAAAAACGTATGTTTGAATATATAAGTAGAAGTGGTTTTTGTAGAAATTCCCACTGTAGATCACCAGATAATGCAATATTCTAAAGCAAAATTCTAGATCTACTTCTACAATCAAACTTTGTGGAAGCTTAATCGATTTTGAGCAAGATCAAATAGAACACATATAACAGATGAAAAAGAAATCATACACATGAAACACAAAAGAATACTCTAGGGAAAGCCTCAGCTAAAAAACCCTGATCTATGTATTATCATACAAGTGGAAATATGTCTGGATTACACAAAGCTTTAGCCCACAAGCTATCTAGCACTTAGTACAATCCCTCTATTGTTCATAGACAGTCAAAGGCTTCTCACAAACCTTCTCCTCTACCTTCCAAGCATCTTATTTCCTTGCACAATTTTTCCTTGGCTCCAGTGCTTCCGTTTCTGTGAATTCCCACGTCACGTTGTTCACTTGGCTCAAAAATAACTGCACAAACCTAAAGAGATGAATCCTTCTGCATGGATGAGTTTCCTTTATAAGAAAAATTCGTCCAACTGATAGTACATTGTCCCTCCTCTGATCTAAACTAGGTCTCTGACATAACTGACATGCATGAGTTATTTATGAGAGAATATTCAGTTATCTAAAATGCAGTGGTTACATGCATGCAAGCATTAACTAACTAAATTCACAATTAATTCAATAAACTATTTGAATTAATCTAATTGGACTTGACTCAGTCAATTAAGCCAGCTAAATACAACTCATCCTTATCTCTTTAACTGATGGATAGATTCCTCAATCAATGGAGAAACTGTTGCATGTCCCCACATAGACTTCATGTTTGATTCTCTACAACTAACTAACTCTAGATGAATTAATTAATTATTTTACAAACAACTGCTAAGATTAAATTTGAATTTTACTTCTCTATTTTAGTTTAGGGACTAACTAAAGTAGGAAGGTATCCCGAAATGTTATTTATAGAAATGCTCTTTTTAACACTCCCATTTTTCATTCCTTGTTGTTATGTGTGACACTAGTACCCAAATTACTATTTATAGCAATTTTATTTTTAGCATTTTTTGTTGCCATTTTCAACACTCCCTCTCAACAAGAAAGGCATTCAACTCGAACCTGATCCTGAACCTTTGCAATGTTCTCCATGCAACACTTATCCCAAGTGTTATTGCTCAAACAACTCTAGAAACAAAAAAAAATCCCAACTAACCTCCCGGTTGGGCTAGAAACATCCTTTGATGCTGAAGCTCCCTCTGTCGCTGACAAGTGCTCCCTCTGTGACCTCTGAGCTACTGCAACACTCCATGCATCTCGCACCATTGCACACCTCTCTATGCCATCCTGCACTAGTGCAACACTCCTGTGCCTCTCGCATTGTTGCAGCCTGATAGCTTTGCATTGTCTTGGGATTCCTGCACTGTAGCTCTTTTTTCCGCTCCATCTGCATTTTCCTCTACCCACTCAGTCAGTCCTACTACTCCTCGTTGAGGCTCCCATAGCAAGGTCTAATCAAATAGGTTGGGTACCTCAATGATCCGACCCCTATTCCAACCTTTTTAGGACTGTCACTCCACATCGCCCCACCTCCTACTTGGAGGTATGGATGCATGTGATCCCTCTGCCCACCTGGCTCGAAATTTCCCCCTAATGGAAGTCTCTACATGAGTGGATGCCTCCACTTTGTCTCCTCTTGGCTTCCCTAGTTGTGGCTACTCCACAAGCTCCTGAAGCTGCTTCACCAATCATGGCTGCTCCATAATCGTCTGAGACTTCTTCTATGGCTGCATATTGAGAGGTAATGTACTCTTCCTCTCAACCACTAAGTCTCCATCAGTTGTATTGCTCCTCAAATCTTTGCATACATCTTGAACCTCAAGAGCACGCAAGTTTTTGACTCGTGAACCAATCAACACCAAATTTTTCTTCAGTCCTGGTATATACTTGACATTGGTCAAGGTAATGCGAGCTCCATGCTTCCTCTAAAAAACAATCGTTCCTACACTTGAAACACTATAATTTTCATCGTTAGCCATCACTATGAGTATCTGGAGATCTTTATACTCCAAAGTACTAAAAAAACTCTTATCTTCGGTCATGTGGAAATAAGCTCCATTATCAAGAAACCAAACACATCCCACCATTGATGAAACCATCCATGCGAAGAGGGTGAAATCCAACTTGAACTGTGAGGCCAATGCCTCACATTTAGATCCTATCTTGGATTTCTTCAGTGGACAATTTGTAGCAAAATCGCCCACCCCATGACAACAAAAGGATTGCACTTTCGATCTTTCAAACTTTTTCCCACCATGGGAAGAACTGGATTTGGAATGAGAATCCCTCTCCTTCCCCTTCTTCGCCTTACTCTCTAAGGCACAATTTTCTTGATCCTCCTTGGATGAAGAACCATCTGTAGTGCTTCTTCTTATCTCCTCCTGCATAAGATCTGACCAAAGTCATTCCCAATCTGGCAGTTTTTCTCTTCCATTTATCGAGTCTTGGTAGCTATGCCAGCTCTTAGGAAGACCGAGGAGTGTAAGACTCACCATGTCATCATCGACTGTCATGATCCCTACACTTCCAAGTTCATCCCTGCAAGTGGTGAACTTGTTCAGATACGTAGAGATCGTCTCGCCCTTTTCACGCTTGATTTTCCGAAGCTTATCTTTCAGTGCCATCTTCCTCTAGTACTTGTTATTCTGATATAGATCTTTCAACATTTTTCACATTGAAAACGGTGTCTCCTTCCCATGGAGACTCGAGACTATGTGGTCTCGAACTCCCTCTAGAAGGATTCTCCTTGCTCTAGCCACACATTTCTTCCATTCAGTGAATTCAGTAGCATCAGTTGGCTTAGGGACTTCTTGATCAATGAAGTCCTTTAGACCATTATCATCTAATATTGCTTCCATGCGATCCTTCCAGGCTATATAATTTGAACTGCCATCAAGAGCATATTTGAGTCTTAAACCATTGAACTCCATTGGTGAAAATGACATGCGATAAGAACTTGATTTCTCTATCCAAGAGCCACAAGCTTCGAACTTCTCCTTTCTTGTATACTGTTCTCTCCTTGATCACCTTTTCTCTGATATGATGTAGAAATTCCCACTATAGATCACCAGATAATGCAATATACTAAAGAAAAATACTAGATCTACTTCTACAATCAAACTTTGTGGAAGTTGAATCGATCTTGAGCAAGATCAAATAGAACACATATAACAGATGAAAAATAAATCATACACATGAAACAAAAAATTATACTATGGGGAAAGCCTCACCGAAAAAATCTCAATCTGTGTATTATCATACAAGTGGAAATATGTCTGGATTACATAAAACTTTAGCTCACTAGCTATCCAACTCTCAATATAATCCCTCTGCTACTCATAGACCGTCAAAGGCTTCTCACAAACCTTCTCCTCTGCCTTCCAAGCCTCTTATTTCTTTGTGGAGTTTTTACTGTGGTCCAGTGCTTCCACTTGCGTGAATTCCCACCTCACGTTGCTCACTTAGCTCAGAAATAACTACACAAACCTGAAGGAGATGAATCCTTTTGCATGGATGAGTTTACTTTATAGGAAAAATTAATCCAACTAATAGTACACTATCCCTCCTCTGATCTCAACTACGTCTGTGACATAACTGATATGTATGAGTTATTTATGAGAGAATATTGAGTTATCTGAAGTGCGATAGTTACATGCATGTAAGCATTAACTAACTGAACTCACAATTAATTCAACAAACTGTTTGAATTAATCTAACTGGACTTGACTTAGTTAACTGAGCCAACTAATTACAACTCAATATTACAACTCATCCTTATCTCTTTAACTAATGGATGAATTTCTCAATCAATGGAGAAACTATTGCATGTCTCTACATAGACTTCATGTTTGATTTTCTATAACTAATTAACTCAAGATGAATTAATAAATTATTTTACATACAGCTGCTAAGATCAAATTCGAATTTTACTTTTCTATTTTAGTTCAGGGACTAACTAAAATAGGAAGATATCCCGAAATTCTATTTATAGCAATGCTTTTTTAGCACTTCTATTTTTAGCATTTTTTGTTGCCATTTTCAACATTTTTCTTAGTTGGAGAGATAAACTTAGAAATTAAGAAGAGAAAATCATCGAGCAATTTTCTTTGGCGGGTAAAACAACTAGCAACAACTAATGAATTTTAAATCTATCTTAAAGCTATTAGTTTTTCTTGGTGAAGGAGCGACAACCTGAAATGTAAATCTACCTCAGAACTCTTAGTTTTACTTGGTGAAGGAGCAAAAACCTCCATATTTCATGAGAATGTATTTTCCAAATAATAATCAAAATTATATTTTATTCTATTCCTCGAAATTTCACATCTAGTTTTTATCACACAATGTCTTTTTTTTGCCATGTTCTCAATGTGGGTAATATCCTTTTATTTTTTTGCCTTTCTTTTAGCTATGCAAGTAAAATTGTATGAATTAACGTCCATGTTGTTATCTTAAGGAGGCCCCTCTACCTCAACTTTCAAGTGGTTTCAGAGCATGTAACATTTGTCAGCAAAGAAAGACTTATTGTGAGGTAAGTGTTGAAGGTTGTTTGAAGGCATATTTGTTTTTGACCATATTTACTAGTAGGGAGATTTTTTTTTTTACATGAAGACATGGCAGAAGCAAGCAAAATCTTGAATAATCCTCAAATACCTCACTTTAATGGAAAAAATTATGACTATTGGGCTATTATAGTGAAGCCTTTGTTTTCTTCTCAAGATATTTGGGATTTGGTGGAGAATCGGTTACAAGAACTAGAAGATGCAATAACATTAAATGCTTTGACACAAGCATAAAAGGATTTGTTGAGGGACAACAAGAAGAAGGATTCAAAAGCCCTCTTCTACATTTTTCACGCAGCTCATGAGAGCATTTTTTCAAGAATGGCAGTAGCAACAGAGTCCAAGAAAGTATGGGAAATTCTCCAAACAACCTACCAAGACATAGAAAAAGTGAAGACAACAAAACTACAAATGTTAAGGACATATTTTTAAGACAATTTTCTTGAAAAAGTATGAGCATATAGACTCATTTTTCACAAAAGTAATTAGATTAGTTACTCAAATCAGGTCTCATGGTGAGACACTTGAAGAAAGGAGAAAAGTTGAGAAATGTTTGAGAAGTCTGTCAGGAAGATTTGATCTTATTATTGTGACTATAGAAGAGATAAAAGATCTCTCACAATTTTCAGTAGTTGAGCTTCATGCATCACTAATTTCTCATCAACATAGATTGAATATAGAAACAAACTCATCGTTGGAGCATGTCTTCAAGGCACAAGTTTTGATTGGTCAAGTTAGAGTCCGAGGAAGATCAAATGCTAGAGGAAGACTTAGCATCCCACATAGAGGTGGAAAAGGCAACCTTTCAAGCTCAATTCAAATGGAAACAATTTAAATCCAAGTCAAGGTCCAAACCAAAATTAAGCACAAGGTCAGAAGTATGATAAATATCAAGTTAAATGTCATTATTGCAAGAATTATGGACATTATGCTAATGAATATAGAAATAAACAACATGATAATAGCAACAAACCAAATTCAAATTCCACAAAAGAAAACCAGAGCCAAGATAGTATGTTCTTAGCATGTAATGTAGCACAAGAGATGAAAAAAGATGTATGGTTTCTAGATTCAGGATGTAGCAACCACATGATAGGGAACATAGAAATGTTTTCCAATATATATGAAAGTGTGAAATATAAAGTGACACTAGGGACTAATAACAAATTCATTGTCATGGGCAAAGGAAGAATAAACATTCTAACAAAGAAGGGAGATAAGGATTATATTTCAGATCTCTATTTTTCCCTAGTTTGAAGCATAACCTGATAAGCATTAGAAAACTGTATGCAAACGGGCTACAATGCCTTTTCTAAAATAGAGAGTGTACAACTTTGGGTAAGTGTCTAAGAAATTATTTGATTGAAAAAGTTGAGATGACAAGCAATAAAATGTTTCCTCTCAAGATAAAAACATATTTGAAGGAAGATGATGTGGAAGCAAAACTATGAATGAATTCACAAGAGGACGAAAGAAAAGTTGCAACCATCACACAAATAAAACTTCAAGCAGATCTCAAGGATGCAAATTGGTTATGACATCTAAGATATTGGAATCTTAATTTTGTAGGTTTAAATTTATTGCATAGGAAAGGCATGGTGACGGGATTTCCACTCATAGAAAAAATAGACGAGCTATGTGAAGGATACATCTTGGGAAAGAAACATAGAGAGACATTTCTAGCAAGAAATTCAATAAAGGAAAAGGAACCTTTGGATATTCTCCATTCATATTTATGTGGACCAATGCAGACACCGTCAATTAGTGGTAGTTAATATTTGTAGTTGACTATACAAGGAAGGCATGGGTCTACTACTTAAGGCAGAAAAGTGAAGTGTTTGATTGCTTTTGCCAATACAAAGCTCTTGTTGATAAGAAAAGTGGACATTATATCAATTTTTTTAGGACTAAGGTGGCGAATACATCTAAAATAACTTCCTATGTTTCTGTAGGGAGCATGAATTTGATAAGCAATCTACAAAAAAGTATACAGCTCAACAAAATGGTGTCATGGAAAGAAAAAATGGGACCATTATGGAAATGTAGGGATTATGTTGAATCCAAAGGATTTACCAAATTATTATTGGGATGAATTTGTTGCTTGCACAACATATATTATAAACAAGTGTCCAACGAAAAGTCAAAGAATATAGTTCCTGAAGAGACAAGGAGTGGAAGAAACCATAGTGTTACTCATGTGAGAGTGTTTAGATGTATGGCTTATGGACATGTCCCAGATGAATTAAGGAATAAGTTGGACAAAAAGGGGGATAAATGCATATTTATTGGCTATAGTTATGAATCCAAGGCATACAAGCTTTATAATCCATTAACAAAGAAGGGAGATGTTTTGTTCATATAAGAGGAAGAAAGGGATCGAAGTTTGGAGAAAAAAATCAATATGAAAAAATCCATACCCCATGAAGCCAAGGAGGAATAGAATGCAACAAGTAATTCATTTTTCATGACTCCTCCTACACCTATTCAAGCACGACAAAATAGTCAACAAGCGATGCAATTAGCAAATAACAGGACAGTGCCACATAACCGAGAAAATACTACTCCAAGTGCAATGTAGAGACTTACAATGTCATCTACTTCAAGCATAGCATCAAGCAACATGTCAAGTCCATCTTTTGTAAGCATAAGAAGACAAAGATTTAGAAATTTAAGTGAAATTTATGAGCAAAACAAAGTGGATAGTAATGCAAGTTTGAATTCCTTATTTGCATTATTTTGTCACGTAGATGACCTAATCCATTTTGAGGATGCATTCAAAGAAGAAAAATGGGTAGTGGCAATGGATGAAAAAATAGAAGCAATAGAAAATAATGACACATGGGAATTAGTGGATCTTCCACAAGGAAAGGAAGTTATTGGAGTGAAATGGGTCTATAAGACCAAGAGAAATGTTGAAGGAAAGATTGAAAGCTATAAAGCAAGGCTGGTTGGCAAAGGATACAAGAAACGATCTGAGATAGATTACATGTAGTCATCCATGCTAGTAGCAAGAATGGAGGAAGTGTATGCAATGCTGTCAATTTTTGCACAACAAAGATGGAAGGTGTATCAAACGGACATGAATTTAGAATTCTTGAAAGAAATTTTGAAAGAGGAAGTGTATGTTGCACAACAACCTAGTTATGAGATAGAAGGCTAATGAAGTCAAGGTGTATAAATTGAGGAAATCATTTTATAGGTTGAAGTAAGAACTATGTGCATGGTATGGAAGAATAGATGCTTACTTGATGGAAAATGGCTTTGAGAAATTTGACGATGGTCCTACTCTCAACATAAAGAAGAGTGGTGGTAAGCTTCTTATTGTTTTTCTGTATGTAAATGATTTGATTTTCATAGGAAGTGATTATCTTCTTTTTACTTCTTTAAAAGAAGTCATGAAAAGTGAGTCTGAAATGACAGACTTGGGGTTGTTAAGGAATTTTTTGGGCATAGAATTGAAGGAAATAGAAAATGGTATTTTTATTTCTCAAGAAAAGTATGTAGCAGATATTTTGGAGAGGTTTAAAATGAAAAACAACAAGCTCGCGTCAACTCCAACTATTTTTCTTCAAATTAAGAAAGAAGATTGTAGAAACAATATCAAACTAACATTCTACAAAAGTATGGTTGGTAGCTTGATGTATTTGACAACAACTAGGGTTTATATAATGTATGCAGTGAGCATGGTGTCGAGGTTCATGGAGATACCCAAGGAGACACATTGGCAAGCAACCAAAATGATTTTAGGGCATGTCAATGGGAGAAAGTGGTATGGTATTTTGTACACCACAACAAATGATTTTAGGCTAGTTGCTTACATTCACAGTGACTGGGTAGGAAGTGTTGATGATAGAAAGGGCACGTTAGGATATGGTTTTCATTTGGGTTCTAGGTCCATTTCATAGGCCTCCATGAAATAAATAATAGTGTTATTATCGAAAATAGAAGTTGAATATGTTGCAACAAAAGTAACAACATGTTAAGCAGTTTCAATGAGAAGAATGCTACGAGATTTATTGTAGGAACAAGCAAGAACAACAACTAACTACTACAACATAAATTCCACAACTGTGCTATCAAAGAATTTTGTTTTTCACAAAAGGATAAAACACTTAATAATGGAGAAAATTTTATGTAGTACTATAGTCAAGACATCTTTACAAAGCCATTAGCATGTGAAATGTTTGTCCATTTGGGAGACTGTTTAGGAATTGTCAATGGAGATAGTTATGATTAATGGGGAGCGTTGGAAAATTACTCTAAATCACCATGGTAAATAAGTGGAGAGCAACCATCCTTGTGGTATACAAATAAATCAAACAAGTAGATTTTTATTGCAAGATTTTGTTTCAGGCTCAAAAGAAAGAACGAAAATGAAAATTTGAACTCAGTACAAATTCCCTATCTCCTGAACGTATTACATAATTAATAACAAATGAGAATTTAATGTAGGGTTGATATATTGTATGGTCCATAAGCTTTTCCCACACCTCATATTTGTACTTCGCAATATTTGCAACCTGAAAACTATTTTTTTTATAATTGCCCATCCTATGTTTTAATATTTTGACATGTGATGAATTAATGTGTTAAACCAATGTATGTTTGAATATACAAGTAATACCATTTAATATACAAGTAATACCATTTTGATTAGTTATAGATGTAAGCATGAGAAGGAGAGAAAATCGTGAAGAATTTTTTTTTCGGTGTGTAAAACAACTAGTCACTGGGTTTTACATAATTTAACTGCATAACAATTAGTGAAATGTAAATCTCTGTAACAACTCTTAGTTTTACTTGGTGGCTGAGTGGACGCCTCCATATTTCATGAGAATATAATTTTGGAATCATAATAAAAAGTATATTTTGTTGCTTTCTCTTCAAAAAAAATCACATTTAATTTTTACTGCCTAATCACTTTCTTTTCTCCCTATTCTCACTATGTGTAAATCTCTTTTGAGTTCTTAACGTTGTTTTAGTTGTGCAAGTCAAATGGTGTGAATTTACCTCTGTGTTCTTGTCATAAGGAGGCCCCTCTACCTCAACTTTCAGGGAAGGAGGACACAAAGTAGTAGTGAAAAGAAGAAATGATATCGACTACGACTTATGGAAGAGACCTCGACTAGTCGAAAGTCAGCTTGGGGTTCGTTTACAAAATACCTAGAGGAAAATAAGCTTGACTCCCGATCTCATAGTCATCAAAATCTCGTTACAGTTTTAGCATCATATTTAAATATAAATAAAAAGTAATTATATTTTTAAATATTTATTTATATATATTTTTAAAATTATTTTAATTATATAAAAAAATTAATTATAAAATAAATTGGCATCTAAACAATATATTACTTGCCATTATAACCCAATGTTGAAAGGTGCACATGGAGTTCAAACTACTTAACACCAAAATGAGTTCAAAGGTGTACAGTTGTTAATTTTAAACTCATGAAAGCTTCATGTCCAAATGCTTAAATAAAAATTTTCTTTTGTGATGATTATTCACTACTAAATGAGATTTTCTAGAATTCGTTTAACTTATTTACTTGAAACCTTCTATTTGCAATATTAGTACCTTTTGTGTGTGGTGATTATTAAACTATACAGAGTCAACTAGACTCATAAGTCGTCAATCATAGAATTCATTAGGTAGGGTTCACCTTCTTCATTGGGTAATGACGATAGAAACAACCGAACGATGGCTCACTTGGAAAATTATTAATTTTCCTAATTACATAGATTTAATCTCCAGGAATATATTGTAACTAGCCCATTTATAATATTTATAAATTATGTAATAGTAACATAGCTAATCTTTCCAAAGATTACATTATCCAAAATGTTTATTGAAGTGACAACTTTGTAATAAAACATATCCTCTCATCCCTTTGATGTAAATGGGATGGTCGGATAAGAAAATATGAAATTAGTCACCATGTTGATTGGAACATCATGAGAAGTGGTGAATCTTTATTTGAAATGTTAATAAATTTACCATTTCAATTAATCCAAGCATTGAGTCAGTAATAGGAAATGGAGAGTGGTAAGGTTTTCATGAAGGGATCCCATTCCTAGTGTGCGCCCATGATACCTCGCCCTAGCTAGCTCAAGCATGGAGTCAGTAATAGGAAATGGAGAGCGGTAAGGTTTTGATGAAGGGATCCCATTCCCACTGTGTGCCCATGATACCTCAACCTAGCTAGCTTGTTTTCCCTTCACGTGTCTTATAACACCTACTTATTAAATAATATTGAGCATAGGTAAATATATAAAATAAAATAAAAATTACTTTACCATGCTCGATGATTATAATCTAATCTAAACTATATTAATACAATTAATGAAAGTGTACACCATAGTTGCGAAAGTGCAAGTGATATTCAACTCACAAATTTGTGTCATATTCCATTAGATTTATATCACACACATAATATTATCAACTAACATAGTTGTACATGATATTAAAGTTCTTGGTTAGCATGTTGTCTAAACGTAGCACCCGCATTAATACTCCTCGACCTTGTCACATTGGTTTGCGGTTGAATGGTCATCAGCTGCCAGGTCTCTTCTCCATCGAGTGCCATCTATAACCGGTGATACCGTCTCATCGAATCATTGGATATGATGGTCCACCATATCCTGAGGGGTTATGCTAACAACCTGGTGCCTTGTCTTTGTTCTGCAGTCGTTCGGCTTGGTATGGTTCTTGGAGCTGCGTCCTGCGAAACCCTGGTAAGGTCAGTGATATTCTTCCTCAGACAATGTTTTCTACATCAGTGACGTGTCGTGGAGGGTTTTCGTAGAACTCCAACTTTACTATCTCTTTCAACTGGGAGTTGCACACTGCCGCCTCATGACCATTGATTCTATACAAGTAATCTATCATGCGAGGGTTTGGTCATTTTGTTTTCTGGTTGTGTTCATTTTCTGGATTAATAACAGATCTTTATATATCTCTTTGCTGAGGGTTTACTAAGTTTATTTAGATTTTTCCTTTGTAAGCATTGGGTCTACAATTATTCCCAAAACTCATGCCACTGAGAACCACTGCTATATCTGCCTCCCATATGGTAAGATGTTAGATGAACAAGTTCTATTCATATTTGCAATAGATAATTTGTTCCACGACGCTGTTTATATTTTCTTTTTAAAAACTTATTACAATCCTTTGATGCAGGAGGGCCATAGCCCATTGGAGGATGGATGTGGATGCTAGGATACTGGAAGACCTAGATTTCCTCACTACAATATGTGCGGCTATGAGGGTCTTCCTTCCATTAGGCAAGTCTCAGATCATTTTGAGTTAAATAGTAAACAACTGCATGAGGTTTTTTCCATTGAGGCTTTCGTTTCTGGGTTACCATACCCTTGTTTGTACTAATTTGAATTATTGAGTAGACTACTGTTTCATCATGATTCTATGGGCCAACCTTCCAATCGAAGGTTTTTCACGATTTCTTAGTTGTGTATCAAATTTCTGCTATTTGGGATTATCAAGTGTACATTAAAGCAATTACTCAGTTTAACGATTATTTTCAGATATATAAGATTGTCAGTTGTGAATTATGTTGGCGTCCATTCCAGCACTACCAACGGAACCAATCTGGAATGTTACCCTTCAACTATTCACATCCTCTCTTCCTTTCAGTAAAAGTTCTCTCATTTAGTTTTTGTAACTAGGTTGTGTATAATGTACTACTTTTCACTGGTTAATGTTTTCTCCTCTGAATGCTTAACATTTAATAATTCTGGCATTGAATGCCTATTTTCTAACTAGAAGCCCCCAGCCCGCCCCCTCCCTACGGCTACCCACATTCTATGTGTCTCATTCCTTGACGAATCTACTCTGTGTATACATCATTCTTAATGGCTATTGGTTAACAACCTTGTTTGAATTCCTAAGAGATGTGATTATAACTCTATTTCGCCATTAATAATTTCGGCAAATTCTTTAAATGGGAATAATCTTAATGTGTGGTTTCTTTAGCTTAATACCCAATGTTAGACTATACTTATTCCGAGTTGTAGGTAGAATGTATTCTGTCTTTCTCCCTGGAAAAGGAATTGTTAACTGAAGTAACTCATATAACTTGTATATATATATATATTATATATATTTCTTTACCTTGTTTACTACCAAAGGATTGTTTCTTAATACATTACATTCTTAATACATTAGGTTGTACAGTTTTACTCATGCACAGATTCTTGATTGGGTAAACACAATTTTTATTCTCAGGGAGCAAAGGTTATATTGTCTACTCATCTTGATGTTTATATTGAAATATAATAGCCTCTAAACATTACTACATTAGCCTAGATACATATATTAACTATTCCTAAATACTTGCACCATAGTGACAGTTTGCAACTCAAGGGTAACTCTGGCATTGCATTCACCTCATGCTACAGATGAAAATAGGAAATTATTCCACTCACTCCACGCTATAGATGAAATTAGGGAAACATGCAATCACGAGTGCCATAAAACTCATTTTCTTCTGAGACAACATTAGCAAGATTAGAGTCCTTTAAATAGAAAATTATAAACACATACAAATATTTTCACTTATCTACCACTCAAAGTTTAAACACACTATTAAATGAACCTCTCCACCCTTCCAATGAGAATTTTGGCAATTACTTTCAATATTCTCCCCCCAAGTTCCTCGTTTCCCACTAATCAGTTTTCTTCAAGATAGCAGTTATATTGCTTCAGCCTCAGGACTCTAGGTCCAGCCTACAAATGAGTATTTCCTCCTCCAGGGAAGTCTCTCTCAAGGGTCATTCCCACTGAAAACTCGGTTCAACTCAAGGAACCCATTTCTGGTTCTCCAACTCCCCCCTTCCTCCTTCTCTCTTATATTTTGTAAGAGGAAGGCAGGTAAGGAATAATTGCTTCTTAACTGATCATTGATAGTTGATGAGTGAAAAGAGAGTTACTAAGGTTCATCAATACTTCTTTGGATATTTCATAGAAACTATATTAATATTTCTATAACCTTACTTAATTAAATTTAAAATTAATAACACCACAAAACCAACTTGATTATCTATTTACTCAATTGTAATAGTAAAAACAAGAAAATGTTTATAAAATAACTTAAAGGTCTGAAGATTTCACATCTACCCCCCCTTAGCAGAACACTATCCCCGGTGTTCATTCTTCCATCTGCTCCTGGAATAATTCAAGATATGCCTCCTGCATAAACTCTCTATCCTCTCAAGTGGCTTCTTCCGAGGTGAAGTGCTTCCATTTCACTTTAACTTGGATGATAGCTCACCTCCGCAATGTTACTTCTCTCTGGTCAAGTATGTAGAGGGGTTTGACTAGGAATTCTTCTTTAGTTTGACCTGTCATAAATACAACTGTTATATAATTGACATGCACATAAGCACTATATCTCAAAATAAATAGATTTTGTGTTTTTATATATATATAATTATATATATATATATATATATATAGATAGATATTTATATATTTATATTTACCTGAAGTTCTTGCCAGTTTATGATATTTATTGGGTCATACATGTATTTCTTTAAAAGGGAAACATGGAGTACATATGAACACAAATGTGGCTAGGTAGGGCTAACTGATAGGCCACTGGCCCTATTCTGTCTAGAATTTTGAAACGGCCACAAGACCGAGGAGGTAACTTGGCACATTTCCCCCATCTCAACGTACTCCTCTTAGGTTTAATTCACACATACACATGATATCCTACTTGGAACTCCCAATAGGTTCTATTTTTATCAGCATACGATTTTTGCTGGTCTTGAGCAACCTTCAAATTTTATCGAACCTTTTTCATGGTTCTTTCCATTTCCTCTAGCATATTTAGCCCTAATATCATCTTGTTCTTAGGACTGTCCAAGTTTGTAGGGATGGTACATTTCCTACCATAGAGTACTTAGAAAGGGCTCATATTAAGCGATTCATGATAACTATTGTTGTAAGAAACTTCTACCAAATGTGGATACTCTTCCCATTTTCCAGTTTGATGCATCACATACATGTGCAACATGTCCTCGACCACTTGATTCACTCTTTCGGTCTGCCCATTGGTCTGGGGTGATAAGTGGTGCTAAGGTGGATTTATGTACCTAGCTCAGTAAACAATGCTTTCCAAAAAGAAGAGGTGAACTTACATCCTGATCATATATTATGACTTGAGGCATACCATGCAGCTGAAAAATCTCCTTCATAAATATATATGCTATTTGGGTTGTTTGGTACGTGGATTTGATAGGTATGAAATGAGTTGTCTTTCTTAGTTTACCCACCACAACTATAATGGAGTCATTTTGTCCTTTACGCCGAGGTAACCCAGCAGGGTGTTGGTGCTCAACTTTGACTTGTTGATATTCCAGACATTTGGCTAAATATTCAGCAATGTCCTTTCTCATACTAGGCCAATAGTAGTTTTTCTTGATAGCAGAGAATAGATTTTGATAACCTGGGTGAGCAACAAAGGGACTTCTCTGAAACTCATCTAACATGATTTGTTTTAATGAGAATTGATTAGGAATGTAAATATGATTTCTGAACAACAATAAATTTTCAGAATTAATACTATACTCTTTCTGCTTCATTGAACTTTGAGTAGATTTTTCTTGCTTCCAAGGGTAGCTATATTTAGGGTCCTTTTGAGCTACTTCCTTTATTTTTTCAACAAAATTTAGTTCCACTTGACTAAATGAAATCCCGTAGACATGGTGCAGCTTCGTACTTAACGCATCTACCACCCTATTTTCTTTCCCCTTCAAATGTTTGATTTCAAAATCAACTTCACTTAAGAATTCGGTCGACCAAGCTTGACTCGCATTCAAGGTAGGCTGATTAAAGAAACTGGTTAACCTATTTTGGTTTGTCTTGAGCAAAAATCTTCTCCTCAATAAATAATGCCACCATACCTTTAAGGTGTGAACCACCACAATTAGCTCCAGATCATAAGAAGAATATTCTTGTTCATGTTCTTTTAACTTACGGGATTCGTAAGAAAGAACCTTGTAATTTTACATTAAAACACCACTTACGCCTTCTTTGCATGCATCTGTGTAGACTATAAAATCTTCTTCCGGATCTTCAATCTTTAATACTCAAGCTGTGGTATGTAATTGCTTTAACTTTTCAAAACTTTGTTGACAGTCCTGGGACCATTTGAAATCTATTCCTTTTTTTTTTGTAAGGAGGTAATTGGATAAGGAACTTTAGAAAAACCCCTTATAAACCTTCTATAATATCTGGAAAGAACCATAAAAGAGCGTATTTCCACCACATTGGTTGGGACGAGCCAATTCATGATGGTCTTTATCTTCTCCAGATCAATTGCTATACCATCATAGGATATGACATGTTCAAGATACTGGATATGATCCTTAAAGAAGTCACGCTTGCTAAATTTGGCAAAGAGTTGGTTTTCTCTTAAAATTTGCAACACTATCCAAAGGTGTTATTTATGTTCCTTAATACATCTGGAATACACCAAAATGTCATCAATAAATATAAGGATGATTTTATCCATATAAGGATGGAAAATACCCATCCATCATACTCATGAATGTTGTTGGAGTATTAGTAAGTCTGAATGGCAATACTACAAACTTGTAGTGGCCATAGTGTGTTCTAAAGGCAATCTTGTATATGTATTTTTCCTTAATTCAAATTTGATGATATCTAGATCTTAAATCAATTTCTGAAAATACCACCGCTCCTTTGACCTGATCAAAGATGTCACCAATTTGGGGTAAGGGGTACTTATTCTTAATGGTTAACTTGTTCAGTTGTCTGAAATCTATGCAATGCCACAAAGTACCATCCTTCTTCCTTATGAACGAGACCAGGCTCCCCAAGTGGATACACTGGGTTAGACATACCCTTTATCTAGCAACTCCTCTAGCTGTATTTTGAGTTCAGTTAACTCAGGAACACTCATTCTATAGAGCACTTTGGAAACTGGGGCAGCTCCAGGGACCAATTCTATGGTAAAGTCATGGTTCCTCTTGGATGGTAGTCGGGGATTTTCTTCTGGAAATACGTCCTTAAATTCTTGGATTACTGCTATTTTCCCCAAGAATGACATTTTATCTTTGGGGTTTGTATACCATACTTGAACCACATAGATTTGATAGCGTTTACTATACATCTCGATAGTTGGTGGGTTGTAATAGTTCGTAACTTGACTTCTCTTTTAACACCTTGAATTTCTATTCTGGTACCATCATTTGATACAAAATCAATGGTCTTAGCTCTACCGTTTATTAAGGCCCATTACCATTCAAACCAGTCCATGCGTATCAAGACATTATAGTAACCTAATGGTAGTATATTTAAGTTTGTCCTAATTTTTTGTTCTGCTAGTTTTATTTCATAGTCTTCTACTTTTGCATTGACTCTTCTTTTTGCACATGTGACTTGTTGAACCAACCAGGGATTCTTAAATTTTGAACTTTTTAGGTGGCAAAAATCAACTATTATGGGAATGAAATAGCTAATGCTAAAACTTGGATCTATTAAAATGGAATTAGGATGATTGAATATTTTACTTTCGAGTTCCACCATAGAGGGTTGATAATCTGCTTGGTGATCTTCCAATGCTACGTTAATCCGAGGTACGCTTCGTGCTATATAACCGAGAGTAGAAGCCTTGTGAACATTTGCAACAAGCTCTGCTCTCCCTCTATGAGGACAGTTCTTGTAGAAATGGGGTTCCCCACAGCCCTAGCACTGTAAAGGAAGTTTGAGAATATGACTATTTTCAAGCTTACTTGATGCTTCATTTTGTTTTACTCCATTCTAAGGTCTGTACCTCTATTGATTTTGGTTAGCAGACCGATTTGGTTGCTTTCGTTCTGGGTATCTGGTACCCATATTATTCATGTTGTTATTATTTGTAAAAAAAATTCTTCCCCTTCTTACATGGCCACATTTTATCCTATTCACCTTTATGTTTCATTTGTTGGTAACAGATCCAAGCTTTTCAGATTGCTTCATCCATCATTTTCGGATTATCAAATTCCAATTTATCCTTCATGAAGGCTGGTAAACCACTGATAAAGCGTTGGACTTTAGCCTTTATTCACAAAAATAGGGCACATATCTTAATAGGGAGGCAAATTTGGTTATAAATTCATCCATAGTCTGTTGTCCTAGTTTCAATTCATGAAACTCTTTTTCTCTATCATCATCAAATCATTCAGTCAAATATCTATCCTTGAAATGCCTTTGAAATTTTTCCCAGGTGACCTCCTACTCATTAATTTCTTTGTTTGTTTTGATTTCTTCCCACCATAGGGTGGCCTTGCCTTGTAACTGATAAATTGCTAAACTTGCCCTCAAATTGTCATCATATTCATATATTTGGAAATATTTATTCATATTAATTAACCAGGCCTCTATCACTTCTTCTACCTCACTGTTATAGATCGATAGTTTGATGTTTTTGAGCTCTCCTTGAAGTTTTTACTTCTTCCTTTTTAATCCCTTCATACTAGAGACATTATCTGATTCTTCTTCATTATCGGTTTGTCCCCCTTCAGACTCTGGACATTTCTCTTGATATTTACGAGATTCCATCCTGTTCTCTTCTCCTTGACTGGGGTCTGGATTCCTTTGGTTCTATTTTATTTGGCAGAATTTTCATAATCTTTCTTATTCCAAATGTAATTTTTTTTTTATCAACACGTAGACTCTGCATTTATGATTGTAATTGTTGGATTATTTCTAATAAAACAACAGTGGTACTGGCATTTTCTTCTCCTAGTTGTACGCATACTTCTAGGTTATGCCCTGTAGTTCCATTGGAAGGGGTGTATCCTACTCCTTGTCTCATGTTGCGTCTGCTGCTCCTCTGTGAATCATAACTATTTTTTTACTTCTAAGATCATTAATTTAGGCCTCAGAGCAGTAACCTAAAGCTCTGATACCAATTGTAACACATACTCATTAAATAACACTAAGAATAGGTATATATACAAAAAAGAATACTTTACTATGCTTCGATGATTATAATCTAAACTAAACTGCATTAATACAATTAATAAAAGTGTACGCCATAATTGCAAAAGTGCAAGTGATAGTCAACTCACTGATTTGTGTTGTACTCTATTAGATTTATATTGCACACATAATATTATCAACTGAAATAGTTTGTACATGATATTAAAGTTCTTGGCTAGCATGATGTCTAAACATAGCACCCCCATTAATACTCCTCGACCATGTCCAGCTAGCCTGTGGTTGAATGACCACCAGCTGCTAGGTCTCTTTTCCATCTGCTGCCATCTGTAGCTGGTGATATAGTCTGATTGAAGCGTTGGATCTGATGGTCCACTGGATCCCAAGGGGCTATGCTAATGACCCATCACCTTATCTCTGTTTTGTGGTCATTCGGCTTGGTATGGTTCTTGGAGCTGTGTCCTGCAAAACCCTGGTAAGGTCGGTGATATTCTTCCTTGGACAATCTTTTCTACATCAGTTACGCACCATGTAGGGTTTGCCCAGAACTCAAACATTACTAGCTCTTTCTACTGGTAGCTGCATGTTGTCACCTCATGGCCATTCATTCTATACATGTAATCTATCATGTGAGGGTTTGGTCATTTTGTCTTCTTGTTGTGTTCAATTTCTGGATTAATTTTAGATTTTTACATATTTCTTTGTGAGGGTTTACAAAGCTTATTTCCCTATTTCCTCTGCACGCATCACGTCTAGAGTTATTCCTGAAACTCATGTTGCTAAGAACCACTTCTATATCTGCCTCCCATCTGGCAAGATGCGAGATGAACAAGGGCTATTCCTATTTTTGATAGAGAGTTTGTTCCACCGTGTTCTTTATATTTTCTTTCTAAAAACTTATTACAATGCTCTGATGTAGGAGGGCCTTAGCCCACTAGAGGATGGATGTGGTTTTCGGGCTACAGGAAGACTCGGATTTCCTCATTGCAATACGTGCAGGTATGAGAGTCTTCCTTCTGCTAGGCAAGTCTCAAATCATTTTGAATTAAACAGTAAATGACTACATGAGGGTTTTTCCGTTTAAGGTTTTGTTTTTGGGTTACCATACCCTTGTTTGTATTAATTTGAATTCTTGAGTAGACTATTGTTTCATCATGGTTCTGAGGGCCAACCTTCCAATCAAAGGTTTTGCACGATTTTGTTGGGTTGTGTTATATTCTTTCCACGACTAGCCCACGTAGTGAATTCGGGGGTTAGAGGGGAAATGGAGACCCCCTTCGTTGCACCAATTTCATAGCAAGGGGAGTCACAGGAGGTTTGAGGGGCACATGTGACCCAATTCTATGGGGTCCAGGGAAACGCCTTGGAAAATTTTGGTTTTGGAACATATGTTAGGTTAGGCAGGCCCACCTATGGTTTTGTGCATGATTTTCGCACATGTTTTTGGACGCGATGGTTTTCGGTCTATGGTTTTGGATGCGAGGGTTTTCGGTCCATGGTATTGGATGCAATGTATAAATATGTATTATAACACTAAAAGGAACATAATGAAAAATCAAGTTGGTTGTCCCGGTTTTGGGATCCAAGGGAAAATCTATGTGTATATGTGTTTTATGAGTTATGCTATCACATTGTTTATTTTATGTGTTTTAGAATTCATATGCAACTAATTTCTATATGGGTTTAAAACCTACATTTGGTATCAGAGTTGTTTTGGCTTGAAGGGGATGCCTTTGTTGCTGAGGGGTTTTGCTCGGGCCTGTGGTAGACCCCGTTCAGTGGGAGATCTGCGAGATCGATTTTTGGTGGTGAAAGAAGATGGCAAGAAATGAAAAGATAGAGATTGAGAAATTTAATGATCAGAGTTTTGAGTTGTGGAAAATCAAGATGGAGGATCTGTTGGTGGATAAAGATTAGTGGATCACAGTAGATCTGGGTACTAAAACAATGGGAGTGTCTGATGAAGAATGGAAGAAGTTGGATTAGAAGGTAAAGAGCACAATATTATTATGTGTCTCAGTTTCAGTATTGTTGAATGTATCAAGGGAAGCTACGATGAAGGCTTTATGGAACAAATTGGGGACTTTGTACCAATCTAAGTCTCTAGGGAATAAATTGTTCCTATGGAAAACGTTGTATAACCTAAGGATGAAAGATGGAGACTCGGTGATAGAGCATCTGAATGCGTTTAATACTATGGTAAGTTAGTTTTCGTCTATTGATATCAAATTTTATATGAAGATAAGTGCATTAGCTTGTTGTGTTCTCTACTAGATTCGTGAGATAGTCTGGTTATTGCATTAGGTAGCAATGCCATTGACTTGCATTTTGATGAAATAGTCTCATCATTGCTGACGAAGGAGACGAGAAAGAAAAATATGGAGAGGTAGAATGGTTATGCCTTATCTGTACAAGGACGGTCCCAGAATAGAAACAAAAATAAGTCATAGACTTGGAGATCTAAATCTAGAGGGAGATCTAAATCTCTAGGAAAACCTATAAAGGTGGTGTGCTGGAAATGCAAAAAGGAAGGGAACTACAAAAGGGACTGTAAATACAAATCTCTTGACAAAGGAAAAGGATTTGATGACGCTCCTTCTGCAGAGGCGAAAACCACCTCAGATAAAGGTGGGGATCTGTACTTGGCTTCTTCAAGTACCCATGTAGATCATGAGGCATGGTTGATTGACTCAGGTGCATCCTTTCACTTCACTCCCCATACTGAGTGATTCTGCGAGTATGAGAAATATGATGGTGGTGATGTCTTCTTGGGGGATGACAACAAGGCTAGAACATTTGTCGCGGAAAAGTAAAGTTGAAGTTGCAAGGTGGAAGGGTTAGAACACTTTCGGGTGTTTTGCATATTCCCGCACTAGCGAGAAATCTAATTTCTGTAAGCAAGCTAGATGATGTAGGTGTAAAAATAGTGTTTGATAACGATACCCGCAAGATGGTTCACGGAGCACTGGTATTGATGTGGGGAATTCAGATTGGAACTCTCTACAAGTTGCAAGGTAGCACTGTTGTTGATGGGTGCAACAGTTCTATCGTTCCTGAAAGTGGAGTGGAAATTCTAGTGGTCTCTGGAGAGAAGGCCATGTTGTGGCATCAAAGGCTTGGACATATTGGAGAGAAGGGCCTTTGAATACTTCATGGCAAAGGTATGGTAGAAGGTATGAGTAATAGCTCTCTTGATTTTGATTTCTTTGAAAATTTCCTATATGGGAAGTAGAATTGTGTGAGTTTTCTCTCTGGTGGTAATACGACGAAAAAAATATTAGAGAATGTGCACAGTGATGTGTTTGGACATGTGAAGGTTCCATCACTAGGTAAGTCTGTGTACTATGTATCATTTATAGATGAATTCTCAAGGAATACATGAATATATTTCCTTAAGAACAAATCTAAAGTCTTTGATAGGTTTAAAGAATTCAAGGCTCTGGTGGAAAATTAGACAGAGAAGAAGATAAAGGTGTTAAGGAAAAATAATGGTGGAGATTGTTGCAGTAAGGAATTTGAAGGATTCTGTAAGAAGTGTGGTATAGCACGACATAAGACTACTCCATATACACCTCAGAAAAATGGAGTTGCAGAAAGAATGAACAAGATGTTGATGGAAAGGGCAAGAAGCATGCTCAGTGGTGCCGGGTTAGGATAGGAATTGTGGGCATAGGCGGTGGAGAAAACATGTTAGTTGGTCAATAGATCACCTTCATCAACATTGGAGGATAAAACTCCACAATAGGTATGGACTCGGAAGAAATCCTCTCTTTCATATCTGAGGGTACTTGGATGTGATGCATATGTACACGTTCCAAAGAAGAAACGAACCAAGTTGGATAGTAAATCTAAAAAGTTCATCTTTATTGGGTATAAGAATGGTTTAAAGGTTTATAAGCTTTAGAACCCAGTAACAAGGAAGGTTGTGTATAGCCGAGATGTGGTGTTCAGAGAGGTGAAAGATGTTATTAAACATGAAGTCCAACTAAAGGAACTTGAGAGCATAGAGTTTGAGCTAAAGGAGGATGAATCAAACTCTAAAACAAAGGAGGAATCATAAGATGAAGAGCCACAAACTCTAGGTGTGAGAAGATCAATTCGAGAAAGAAGGTGGCAAGAAAAGTATAGTCCATCTTCTTTCTGTTCAAATTTTGCTTTATCTATTACTGATTATGATCCTAGAACTATGAAGGAACCAGTAGATTCAAAGGATGGAAAACTCTGGAAAGAGGCCATGGTTGATGAAATGGCACCTTTGCACAAAAATGAGGCTTGGGATCTGGTGGAGTTGTCGGCTAGAAGGAAACTCACTGGCGGAAAATAGGCGTTGAAGACGAAGAAAAATGCATAATGAAAGGTGGAGAAATACAAAGCTCGGTTGGTAGGAGATGATTATTCCCAGGTGCCAGGAATTGATTTTGGTGATGTTTTTTCTCCTATTGCCAAGGTAACTTATATTAGATTACTTTTATTTTTTGTTGCTGCTTTTGATTTTGAGGTAAAACAGATGGATGTGAAGACAACGTTTCTTCAGGGGGATCTAAAAGAGGAAATCTACTTGAAGAAACCTGAAGCCTTTATGGTAAAGGGTAAGAATGAACTAGTATGCAAGTTAAAAAAATCTTCGTATGGGTTAAAACTGTCACCAAGGATGTGGTTTCAAAAATTTGATACATTTATATGGGGACTTGGCTTCACCAGAAGCAAAGCAGATCACTTTGTGTATTTTAAATTAATTGGTGACCATGTTATTTATCTAGTCTTGTATGTGGATGATATGTTGCTGGTTGGAAATGATAGAGAAATTATGTAGGATTGGAAGACCCAATTGTTCTCCAAATTCGACATGGAATATATTGTGCTGCAAACTATATTTTGGGCATGGAAATTAAAAGAGAATGGGAAAAGAGGAAGCTTTCGTTATACCAAAGGAAGTATGTTGAGACAATATTGCAAGGGTTTAATATGCAGGATAGTAAACCAGTGAAGGTTCATATTCCTATAGGTGTAAAGTTATCTGCTGAATAGTGTCCCGAGACACAAGAATAGGAAGAAGATATGTCCCGTGTTCCATATGCAAGTGCAATCGGTAGCCTGATGTATGCGATGATTTATACTATACCAGACATTACGGAAGCAGCAAAAGTATTGAGTAGGTTTATGTCTGTTATCACTTAGATTTTCCCTGAAGTTGTGAGAAGAGAGAAAGGGGTCCAAGGTAACAACAAACCAACTTTTAAGTACAGAATCTAGCCAATCTATACTCGGAGAGGGCTCTGTCTTTTAGATTTAGCTTTGTTTTATAAGGTATTAGGCTAGTTATTAAAGCTTAAGGGTTTTGATTGTGTTTGGTAGTGAAATTCAATAGCATATGGGTAGAACTGAATATTTCAAGCCATTGGGCTTATCGAGTCAGCAGAAGATGGCTTAACTGGATTTGGCTTTTCAACAAGGGATGGCTTCACAGGGTAAGATAGCTAAATAGGGATCAAATGGTAATTTGAAAGGATGGGATGGGTTCAAAAGGGAAGAATGGAATTAAGAATCCTTCCACATGTTTTGAGAAGAGGGAATTTGGATGATCACCAATAAAATCAATTAAGAATTTTTTATTAAATGATCAAAATGATAAACTAAGAAGCAAGAGCAATTAAGAATTCCTTGCCTATGATAGTTTAGAAGAAAACATTTATAATAAAAATGATTTTGAAAACAAATTGCACTTAAGCACTTTCTGAGTTATACTTTTTCGTTTTAATATTCAAATACGAAATACAATTGAAGTATTAAACCAGAAAACAATAACACATGAGATATAGTGTACTTATTTGTCCGGTGTTTGACACGTGAATCCTATGAAAAATCCTTTGTATTAATTCTTCATCCAACAAACTATCCAAGAGTTGATCAACAACACTTTATTCCAAAGTAATCAATTTTACAGAAATGTCTAAGAATCCACACTCAATAATTTGAATGAGGAAGTATTTATACAAAAGTTTTGCAATAAAATATCTCATAACAAAGAGAGATATATTCTAGGATGACTAGCTATATGTTACATAAAAATAGAGACAAATGATCTCAAAGATAAAAGATAAAGTAAATTGATAGCTTATTGTTTCTGTTTTTCTGAATGAGCTGGAGGCAAGCCCTATGATGAAGCATCTTGTTGCCTTCCTAATAAATCAGTGTTGGTTGTTCTGCTTTTCATATTCTTACTGATACTCTTTGACTTGTTTTGATACTCTTTACCTGTGCGATCCTTGTTTATCCTCTTTTACCACAATTGACTATGGTAACTAATGAAAATTTACTTTTCTTACCAAGGATAAATCACAAAATTTATGTCATATTTGTCCACCATTTTTCCTGTAGTACTCTGGTCCTTTGAAGTTTCCTAAAGATTTCATTAGGCTCTGTGTATTTAACAAAATTGGGCTGAATTAGAAACAAATACTTTAACTCATGGTCAAGATAGAAATCGTTCTCTAGACTGTCATAGAGAACTCTGACTGTAGGTGGTACTTTTGGTGTAGATATACTAGTTGATGAACTGGCCTAGTTATCTACATATTGAGCCAATTTGTCAACATAGTCTATATGTCTCATCAATTTATCATTGATTACTAAAGGAACGGGTAGCCCTTTGTTGTGAAAAACACCAAATATTTCCATAAAATCATTGATTTCTTCTTGCATGTTTTCGCATCTTCTTTCCAAATTCTACATTAGAGACCTTTAGGTCAATACCCTCTTGATTTCCAGAATAGTCCCTGTTTTGTCTTCAATGCCCAGTTCTTCTAGCTGGTACTTATTTTTGATATTCAAAAAGTTTATTAGCTTGGTGGCTTCCCTAGGCTTCTCTCCTAATTCTTTCTTTGCCCTTTGAATTTTTTCAAGAGCTACTTGTACCAAATTAATTCGTTCAAAAATTACTTGTATTGAGGGCCAAAGATAGTTTATTGACTCAGTGATATTAGTTCAAAGAATCTTTTTAATTTTTGCTAAGGGCTTATCAAAGGTCAGGTTTTTCTCTAATGATTTCACCTGTTGTGCTAACCCTTTATTCTCCCTCACTTTTTTAGCAAAATTAATTTTGGAAAAATCATATTTTTGTTCTAAGGTAACAAATTGTTTTTTGCCTTTTGTAATTCTGAGACTTGGAGTTTCATCTCCGCCATTGATTTTATCAATTCATCTATGCTTAAACTTGAAGTTCTTGCTGGTGCCGTTCTTGTACTTGTACCTATGATTACTTCAGTTGTGATTAAAGGGACACTGGGTGCCAGAGTTGTTGCCAATGTTGAAGGGATCGCAGTGGAGACCACTGGTATCACATTTGGAGGCTGAGAGGTCGATTCTCCCTATATTTCCTTCAATGATTTTTCTAATTCTTGTTTAGTCTTCTTCAACTGTCCATTAAGTTTGAGAACTAAGTCCATAAGCTCATCTTCAGACCTATTTGTATAATCTCGGCAATCTGTGGATTCCTTGATGGAGATAATTTTAATTGTTTCCATAACATAGTTATGTATTCATCTTTCTTTTTAATCAAAGCTTCTGCAACCTTAACATCTTTTGGGTTATGGCCTAATCCAATAACCAGTTCTTCCAAAGATTTAATTCTTTTGTTTTTGGCCTGTGAAGAGGCTATTTCTAGCTGTAACTGAGCAATTGTATTATTCGAAGAATTTTCTAATCTTTGGGCCATCATAGCCTTACCGATTAATTTATAATATATCATTTCCCCTGTTTACTTTTGTAACTCAATCTGATCTAGGGGATGAATTTCTTTTGACATGACCCTAAAATTTGTTTGAAGATTATTTGCAATTGTCTGATGTTGTTGTACTTTGGGCTTGGAGAGGCTTATTTGCATTTTACCCTCCTTGATGTCATAGGCTTACATCAACCTATTATGATTGGCAGGAGCCATTTTTAAATATTGATTGTAGACGTGGATCCTTAATGGCTCATTCCTAACTTTTATTTCTTTGAATTTATTTTCAATATCCAGGTTGTCATTTCTTGGAGGCTTAAACGATGACACTTCAGAACTTTGTTGCCTTTCTAGTTCTTGTCTCTGTGAGCTGGAACGTGTCCCCCCTGATGGAAAAGTGCGATGACTATCTACACTTTTTTCTTTGACTATCTATTGTTTCTTCAAAAAATTCCTCTTCTGAATGAGGATTTACCCTATGCCTTTTAGCACCAGGCTAGTCTGATGGGCCATGTGCAGGGGTAGCCAATTCCCTCTCTCTCTTTTTATTCCTTTCCTCATTTAGAGGAGTCTGCAAAATTGGGGGCTCTGCCATGTTGACTTGAGTTGTGTGAGCCTGTGTTTGAGCAGTTTCCAGTTGCTCGGACATGGTTAACTGCTTTGTTTCTTGGGTGCTGGTCTTTGGTTCTTTTCCCTTGGATGTCCCTACAAGTGATGTACTGGTCTCTTATGAGTGCCTTTGTGAGGTATTAACTATTGAGGCACTAGTCCCTGATGTTGTTCTATATTGACTTGCTCACTATCTGTTTTTATTAGGGTCCCTTGCCTCCATGTTGGCAAATTTTTCAATCTATGGGATTCTGTGATGCAAGTATGGTGACAGTCTATTCTTCATTCTTCTATCATAGATGAAACTATGGGGATCATAAGGAATCCAATTAATTTTTTTTTTTTTAGTTTCAGATGGTCTTCTAAAATCTGCTCTGATGCTTTCCATGCTTTCCCTATGTTACAGAGGAAAGGGCCTAATTGATCCTTGATCCTTAGTTGTGCTCTCTTCTTAGCCTTAGTAAAATGAATCAAGTCTGAGTTTATTATTTGTCTGTAGTATTCCAATGCAAACAGTCTCATTGGAACATATTTTGGTATCTTGAAAGGTGAAAGCTCACACACATATATCCTAACTTCTGTATGGTTCTGCTATAAATACCAGTCACCCATTCTATACTGTTTGGAGAGCTAAAGGATTTTTTTGATTTCATCATTGGTTCTAAGGGGTGAAATTCCTACCAGTAAGGTGGTAGCTGGATGAACAAATTGATCAATGAACTCATTATATGAGTAAGGGTTGGATCGAGATTTATGAAAGATGGAAGTCCAAAAGATGACAGACCTTGGATTACCCTTGGTATCAAGTTTGTTGATAGAAAATGGGAATTTGTCGGACTGATAGTAGAGCATGAGGTGATATATGAAGGTGGTATACCTGAAAACCCATTCATTTTCTAGTCTCATGAATTGGTTATGAATTTTGTCAGCAATAAATGAGGCATAATCATACATAACAGTAGGGGGTTGTCCAGAGGTAAAAATAGACATCAACACTACGGTCAATTAATTCACAAATTCACTAGTGTTGATTCCCATAGCTGCAGATATCATATCAATTATGATTTTATCTATATCTGTGAAGAAACCTGACCCATAAGGAGGGGGATCTATAGTCTGGTATTGCTTTAGAGTGAAAGTTTGGTACAGACGATTAAGTTCAGATTGGGACATTTTGGTTGCTTTCTCAAGTAAATTCCAAATGGAAATGTGAGTGAGGGCTTGACTTGGGTGAAATTGGAGCATTTCATTGATTGATTCAGTAGTTATTGTGAAGAGGACTATTTGGTTGGGAGACATGATTGCTCTACGGTTTGGGTCATAATTGGCATGTCATTAATGGATTATATCTGGAAAAACATGCACAGAGAGTAGAAAGTACATTGGGAGGTTGGATTCCCACAACCCCATGACATCATATCCATTTAAGTAGTTATCTCTACATTGACAAAAGACTTTGAGGTGATTTTTATTAGTGGTTAAGTATTTTATTTGGAATTCCTTACCTGCTAGAGGCTGATAGTTTAAATCTCGATGAGGCGCATTAATGGGTGCAATGTTCAGAAATACCGGGGTTTCCATTTCTGGTTCTTGTGGATTCAGAAAAGAGATTGTGGTTTTCTTTGTGAAATGGGTAAAACAGAGGGCCTGGGGGACTTATATGATGAAAATAATAACAGAACTATAGTGAATTTGGGTCTTTTTAGTTACTTTACAGTGGAAAACAAGTATTTGCAAGGTTTTTGTTGGAAATTTGATAAATACCTACTTTTTGCGGGATGGGTAATGGAATGCAGGTACTAGGTGTGGCTAAATGACTCTGGACGACTTCGACTGCAAATTTTGGAGCAAGTTGGTGACTGTAAGCTTAAGCTGGTTGACCTCGATATTTGTTTACATGGGCATATAGGCTCATAGAATAAAACAATGAAAATGACTTGTTTTATTTTATGTACAAAGTCAAGGGATGGCGGGTTTGGGATTAGGATGGGTGACAACAATAGGGAACGACATGATGTTTTTTCATTTAGCTAAAAGGTGGTAAGAGGGTTTATAGTGCACCACTTATGGGGTCGAGCATTATTTGGCCTTGAGCTAGCGATTCCATAGAATGGTTTACGCATGGTAGGGGTATTGTACATGAAATCGCTTTGTGATCACATGCTAACGTGTGGTCAAAAAGGGTCGTGCGATATGTATAATAGCCGTTGTATCTCAGGGAATTCATTGGATGATTGATGGGGTTATAAAGTGATGGAAGTTTATGCAAGTGGGCCCAATATAATTAAAGATTATATAATGATATCGGGAGTGGCAGGATTGGCTGCTGAGGCTATTAATTGATCATGAGGGTTAATTAATCTCGTTTTAATATAGCAGGGGGTTAGGGCTGTTAATTAGTTATTGAGTATCTAGTTAATCCCTTTTTAACATGTATTATGGTTATATTTTAACCAAAGGGGTGGGATATATAGTTTTTTGGGATATTTTTTACATAATTAAAATAATACGGGAATGGGTAGATTTTTATAGGGGAGTTATATATTAATACGTTTGGTAGTTAATATGATTTTGAAATGGAAAGCGCTAAGTATAAAACATTTGAGGTGTGTATTTAAACTGAGACTAAAGTGAAAAAGAAGGTTTTCATGAAAATATTTTAATTTTCCTAATTAAAATAGAAATTTTACTTAGGAAAAAAATTATCAAGATGAGTGAATGATTTATGAAGGGATATGCTTATTGATGAATGGGTTTAAGTACTTAGGAATTATAAATTATTGGGTAGAAGGTCCAATCCCTCTAGAAGTTAGAGAAATTCTTTGAGCCCCTCTAATTTAATAGATACCATGGTACTCAGGGAAAATTAGTGAAAATTTAGGGAAAATGAATAGGGAAGTTAATTATTCTGACTTTGGTTGTTTGATATGCCTTTCATGTATTGCATGTGTTTACCTCATGAATAAAATAAAATATTTACACATTTGAACATCATCATTCACCACATGTTATTTTGCAACCATCATCTACTTACCCTACCTGCTTAACCTAGTATTTTTACATCTTTATTAGGGTGCACTTAGACTGGAAAACCTTTTTCAAACTTTCCTTTCTTTTACATGGTAATGCATATCTAAGTCTACACTTATTACATCCAAGGGCTCAGATTAAACTGTTGAGCTCCTTTTTCACTCTACCTATCTCTTTATCTGCCAAGATTATACTATTTGGTCATATCTTTATTCTCTATTTCTACAACATGAAATTGAAAAATGAATTAGCCAAGCTTAAACTATTTGACTATTCATAAATTGTGGCATAAGTGACAAATTACACATAGTTGTTTATTTTACAACAATAAAGGAATAGTGGCATTTAGACTTGCACACTTTCTTGGTCTTTCTTTTTGTTGGGGTTCATTTTCTTTCATTTTTTGACCTTTCTTTATTCTTTTCACCCTTTGATATTTCTTTTAGGGTATACCCTTTTTACATTTTTTACATTTTTTGACTTTTTACAAATATGGAAAACCTTTGCAACAAGTGAAGGTATGAACATATTACATAGCTCATCAAGCCAGTCATGATATATGACATCTACTGGTATAGGGGCATAATAGTGCCTTCACTTGGGGATGACTTTTCCTAGTGAAAAGTCAAGAACAATAGATCAGATGGCCTCTGAATGACTTTGACTGTACTATGCATTCTTCTTCTACTTGCTACTTTATTAAATGTATGACAGGAATACTTTTGAAGCTTATGGCCTTCTCTTCAGGCTTCAACTCCAAAAGTTGTCGTCCAATCAAAATTGTGACCTTCCAAGGGATATAATATATACATGTTAAAAACATGGTAACAATAGTATGTAGGATCGAAGTAATGCTTTAACATCCGACCATTAACTGGCCCTTCTTCTGCTTCTGTACCATCCAAGTTCTTTAGAAAATATGTATTATTTCCTTGTAAAGCATAGATGATCTATGGTGCTTTCCATAGGAATTCAAACTTCCCATGTTTCCCCTTATCCTCTCTTTTGGAATCCCATCTTAGCACTTTATCTCCAAGGTAGAAACCTTCTACCTTGGTTCTTCTGTCAAAAGTCTTCTTAATCTTCTCCTGCAATACTTGAGATCTTTGGTATACCTCCTCTCTGGTTTGTTGTAAATTGATAGTTTGATTTATCCTTCTTTGAATATCATTAGGTTCCACTTGGGCTTCTTGGAGTAGTTTCATAACAGGAACACCTAGTTATGAAGGAAAAACAGCCTCCATGCCATACAATAACTTATAAGGACTGGTCCTAATGGATTTTTTGGTTGTAAGCCTGCCTGCACACAATGCATTTATTAGTTTCTTATGCCAATTATTTTTATTTTCCTCCAAGAAATTTTTAATGATATTAATTAGACTCTTGTTGGAAGATTCAGCAAGCCCATTCCCTTGAGGGTAATAGGATGTGGAATGGCCTAGTGTAATATGGTACTTGTTATAGAAACTGATTATCTTCTTTGATTTGAAACCTACAACATTATCAGTAATGATTTTAGTAGGGTAGCCAAAGCTAGACAATATATTTGTCTCCAAGAAACCTATGATTACTTTATCATTGGTCTTTTTGGAAGGGATGGCCTCTATCCATTTAGTAAAATAGTCAATGGAAGTGAGTATCCATCTATGTTGGCCAGAGGAGGGAGGAGGGATTTCACCAATGAAGTCAATACCCCATTGTTGGAAAGGCTTCTTGATAGAAATGGGTTTTAGGGGTAAAGGTAATAGTTTTCTCTTGCCCTAAAAAATTTGACATTTATGGCAAGAAGTGACATCTTTTTTTTACATCAGAAAACAAGGTTGGCTAATAGAAACTAGCCCTTAGGATCTTATCGGTATTTTATTTCCAATAAAGGTGTCCACCACAGTGTCCTGCATGAAATTCTTGGAGAGCCTTGTGAGCTTCATATTTTAAAAAATAATTCAACAAAATTCCTTCATGATGTTTCCAAAAAAGAGCATTATCTAAGATACAAAACTTTGAAGCTTTCATTTTTAAAAACCTATTATTTGTTTAGATAACCCTGGAGGAGCCTATTGGTTTTGTAAAACATAAATTATATCAGCATACCAAGGTGAGTTTGAAAAGGCCTGACTGATTTGTGGAGTTACCATCTCTTGTTCGTCATCCAGTTCATTTATGTCCACGAGCTTTGACAATTGGTTTCTACCATGACTTTGTCCAATCCCCGTCATTTTATCAATTTTGTAGGTTTTATTTAAATATTATACTCTAAGATAGTAGCAATCCATTTACCTCTTTTGCGCTCAATTCCATCCGACTCAGGATGCCTTTGACAACTGCATTTGGTACATAGGCTATCACATGAGAATATAATATATAGACTTTGAAGTCTTTAATGGCTTTAACAAGTGCAAAAGCTTGTTTCTCCATTATTTTGTATTTCAATGATGCATCTCTGAGTGCTTCACTAAAAAAGGTGATAGGTTTCTCACATCCTTGGTCATCCTTTTATAATAAAATAGCTACTATGGTATGTTCTGAGGAAAAAGAAAAAATTATAAAGTTTCTATCAAATTGAGGACTAGTGAGCACCTGTGTTCTAGTTAGAGCCCATTTGATTTCTTCAAATGCTTGTTTGGCTTCTACTATCCATTTAATACTTGAATCCTTTCTTAGCATATCATGAAGTAATCTAATGAGTTCTGCTAAATTAGATATGAATCTTCTCAAAAACTTTATCTTCCCTAAGAAAGCTTAAAGTTCTTTGATACTTCTTTTGGATGAGGTATCTATAGTATAGCTTCAATTATGGCCTGATGAATTCGAATTCCATCCTTGGAAATGATATGACTTAAGAGTTTTCCTTCTTCCAGGCCAAACAAGGACTTCTTTGGATTCAAAGAAATACCATATTTCCTGCATTTTAGAAATACTTGTCTGAGATGATGCAAATGTTGCTTATCTGATTTAGAAAAAATAGTTAGATCATCCAAATATATAATAAGAAAATGATGAATCTCTTTAGCAAATGCAATTTCCATGCCCTTTGGAAAGTAGCTCTTGCACTTTTAAGTCCAAATGGCATTCTGATATACATAAATGTGCCCCATGGTGTTGTAAAGGAAGTTATTTCTTGGTCATCAAGCTGAACTAGGATCTGGTTATATCTTGAAAACCCATCTAAAAGGGAAATTCTAGAAGAACCCACTACCATTTGCAAAATATGGTCCATCATGGGTAAATGATAGTTATCTTTAAGGGAGACATTATTCACATTTCCCAGATCAATACATAATCTTATTTCCCCAGTTTTCTTTCTAGTAGGTACTAAATTAGACACCCACTTTGAAAATCTTATAGGGGAAATAATCCCTACTTCATACATACGTTTAACTTCTTTTTCAATCAGTGGTAACAATACAGGGTTGATTCTTCTGAGTTTTTGCTTAAATGGCTTATGATTTTTTTTTAGAGGTATGGTATGTTGAATTATTAAGGTGTCATATGATTTTAAATCTTCATAACTCCAGGTAAAGACATCGTGGAATTCTCTCATAAGTTCAACATATTTTATTTTTTGATCAAGAGGTAAAGACTTTGAAAGTTTTATCATCTTTGGATTGTCTTCTGTTCCTAAATTGTATTCTTTCATATATGCTTTTAATGGTTCCATATTTGGTTTCTTAGGAATGTCATTAGAATCAAAGAGGTCTTCTAGAGGAGTTAATCCCTTAGGTAGATGATTGTATTTTAGGTCAATAATCTCTATTTCTTATTCAATTATCTCATCAAGATCCATTTGTTTAAGGTTTTCAACTTCCTTTCGAGTAAATTTTGAGGGATGAAGAATTTGAACTGAATTTTCTTCTAAATTGTTTGTTTCTACCTCATCTATTTGATTAGAGTTACTGTCTGTATCAACATCTATGTAACTATTAGAAAATTCTTCATCTAAAGTTAAAAAGTTATTAATCTGCTCATCACTAACAAAGACTAGCCAGTTCTTCAGATTGTCAGGGATGGCTAGTCTATGCCTAATTTTAGTAGTGAACTGATGATTAGGTTTGAAAGGTAATTTGCAGGTGCTGGAAAATATGGCTAGAATGTGGGCATGTAAGTTGTGTTTTCTAGGTACTATAGGAAGCTTAGTTTCCAGAAAAGTATTGAGAATCTCTCTGACTGTTCCTCTGTAATACCCTAATGTAGCATCTCGAGTTAAGTACTTCCCTTTGATATGCTTAATGGTTAAATTTGAATCTCCTATGACAGATACTCTAATTGCTCCTAATATTTTTACAAGTTTGACACCCAGTAAGAGAGCTTCATACTCTGCCATATTATTGGTGCACTTAAAATTTAATCCGTATGCATGGCCTTCAGCATGGTCATTTTCTAGATTGTACACCCAAACTCCTACCCGTGCCCCTAATTTATTGACTGAGCCATCAAATTCTAAATGCCACAATATTTCATGCACATAATCAGTGTCAGGGGTGGTGGGAATTTGTTTAACAGGGGGATTTAGTTTTTCATTATCATCTGGGTTTTCTTTGCTGTCTGATTTGTCATTGGTATTTGATATTTCCTGAATCTGAACACTTGATTTTTTTTTTTTATATCTTTTGGTTCTGCTGCTAGAACTTCTAAAGTATTAGGAGGATTGGTTTCAGAATTATAAAAAATGAATGAGTCCATGTCAGAGTGTACTGAGTATATGGGGAAATTTTGTGGTTTTTCTTGACTACTTACTACACATTTCATCAACGTTTCTCTGTATAGTTTCTTTTGTTGGCCGAAAACCGAGATAGTAGCATAAGACATGTATAATTGAAGAGGTCCCTGAAGCTTAGCATCCTAGGATCTGGATAATAACATTCCATATTTTGGTCGTGTATCTGCTACCACTATATCCATTAAAATTGTTTTTGCGGGGTATTGAACCAATGAGACACACAATTCCTTTATCAATCCTAAACATCTCACCTGACTAGAATCAAAAGAAAAGATATGTTTATATGGTCTAGTGATGTCTAGCTCTATCTTTTCCATTACAGACTTGGGCATGAGGTTATGAGATGTCCTAGACTCAAACATGGTATTGGGTAGGATTTTATCATGCATGTTTAAGCTCAAATAGAAGGAGGAGTACCTAATTCTAAATGTTTTCCATTTACTTCTAGGCTAAAAATTAATTCTGGCTGGTAATAAAAAACATTAATTGAATCTTCAATTTTGGTAATCTTCATTGATCTGTGGATCTGTGTTTAGTAAACATCATGTTTAGCTAACTCAGATAAAGGGACAACAATTTTCAGCTTACCTATTTTAGTTTCTAGATTAAAGGGATTTTTTGTTTGGGTTTTTGGATTTTGAACATTAGAATTCTCTCTATTTTCTATATTTTTTGTGTTTTTCTCCTTTTAAGGAGTGGGGTTATGATTTTCAGATTCCCCTAAATCAACTTGAGGAGGTTCTTCCAGAGTTCCCTTAGAAGGAAGGGGAGTGGAGGGTTGATTTTCGTTTGGGTGATTATCAGAGACATCTTCAATTATTGGTTTAGAAGGGTTAGTGTTTGGTCTGGAAATAATTTGTACTAGTGAGGGGACTGTCTTACCTTTGATGGGTTGTTTTGGACCTTTTGCTCGTTTGCTTCATGAAAATCAATTCTCATGATCCTTAAGTTATACTGCTTATGTACTTCATAGATGGTTGTGTCATATCTCTCCCTAAAGTTAAACAATTCACCTGACTGAGTTTGAAATTGTTTAAGAGTGTGGTCCTCTTGATCTTCTTCGGTTAGGAAAACCTCTCCTTCATTACTAAGTCCCATCAGATTTATTTGATTATCTTCTTGTGGACCTTCAGAACTAGATTCTTCTACATAATTCTCCTAGAAAGGGGATCTAATGTTTTGGTCTGGACTAGTCTTTCCAGTGTTCTGGTTCTAATTTTTTCAGGAATTGGGATTTTTTCTTCTATTGGTAGGCTGACCATCCCAAGGGGCTTTCCTTTCAATTCTTTCCACTCTATCCCCTAGTCTATCCATCCCTTTAATTATAGCATCCAATTTTTGTTCAAAATGTGAGGCTTCTTCTTTCACTACTATCCTTCTCTCACTCCTAACCTTGGCTCTTTTAGACATCAAGTTGGCTTCAACATTGACAACAATACTTTGCATATAAAGTTCTAGGTGCTTGTTCCCTTAGCTAAAATGCCATATCAAAGTCAAATCCATCTGGGAATTTTATTAAGGCCAAATCAGGTGGAGGTTTTAGGTTTTGAAGGATGGCATTGTAGACATTGTTGAATCTAGTGCAGTAATCCTACATAGTTTCTTGTGTTCCTCTCTTGACATTTTCATACTCAGATAGGATATGAAGAGGATCTTTCTTTTTCTACCATTGATTCAGGAATTGTCTATAGAGGGTTTCTAGGCTATCTATAATATTTAATGCTAGAGCCCTTAACCAGGTTCTAACTTCCCTAGTCAGAATCTGAACAAATATTCTCATTCTTACATCATCAGCATCTATCTCATAGATTTCAAAATAATCCGTCATCTTTTTGGTGTGTTGCTGGGTTGTATATGTACTAGTACCATCAAATGGAGTGATTTACTTTGGTAGTTCTAAGTCATGGCACCTAAGTTTTCCAGTAGAACCAAAGGGATATACATGTTTTCCATGGTTGTAGGCAATGATGAAATAATAATTGAGGTTGGGATAACAATAAACGTTTGGGTTGTGGATGGAGGGGTAGACGGGGTGGTCTATTGTAGAGTGGCTTAAGGTTGTGATGTATGAGGAAAAGGTGATAAACTTGCAGAGGCAGTAGTGACTACAGAGGGATTGGGAGTTCCTTTAGTGGTAAGATCAGATTGTATTGAGTTCTGCAAATGTCTTTCAATTGAGGAACTGACAGCTGCAAACTGTAATTCTTTGATGAACATTGGGTATGGGATCAAATTAATTAATTCAGAATCAGAAGTTGTCCTAAACAAAGAGGTCTCAAAGTGCTCATAAAAGGGTTCGTCTTCAAGATAAAACGACCTAACAGGACAAGATCTTGATCTATAGGTGGTTCTAGAATTGCCAATAATTTCTTGAATTTCTTGTCTCCTAAGAATTCTAGGGATCAGATTGGGGTTCTCAAACACTTTTGGTGGATTGGGATCAAGATTAGCTCTAGTGTATCTAGTCCTTTCTGAAGCTAGGTTTCTTGGTTTTGTTTTTCTAAATTAATATCAACAAACAAATTTTGGGATTTCTTTAAGATGCTTTAGTTTTGGATTTAAATCTTCTTAAAGATTTGTTTGACTAAGGAATTGGTTCCCCAGTGGAGTCGCCACTATGTTATCACTCAGATTTTCCTTGAATTTGTGAGAAGAGGGAAAGGGGTCCGAGGTAACCACAAACCAACTTTTAAGTACAGAATCTAGTCAATTTATACTTAGAGAGGGCTCTCTCTTTTAGATTTAGCTTTGTTTTATAAGGTATTGGGCTAGCTATGAAAGCTTGAGGGCTTTGATTGTGTTTGATGGTGAAATTTAATAGCAGATGGGTAGAATTGAATATTTTAGGCCATTGGGCTAATGGAGTCAACAGAAGATGGATTAACACGAGATATAGTGTACTTATTTGTCTGATATTTGACAAGTGAATCTTGTGAAAAGACCTTAGTATTAATCCTTCATCCAACCAACCATACAAGAGTTGATCAACAACACTTTATTCCAAAGTAATCAGTTTTACAGAAATGTCTAAGAATCTATACTCAATACTCCGAATGAGGGAGTATTTATACAAAAGTTTTACAATAAAATATCTCATAACAAACAGAGATATATTCTATGATGACTAACTATATGTTACATAAAAATAGAGATAGATGGTCTGGAAGATAGAAGATAAAGTAAACTCATGGCTTGCTATTCATGTTTTTTGGAATAACCTAGAGGTAGGCCCTATGATGAAGAATCTTGCTGTCTTCCTCGTAAACCAGTGTTGGCTGTTCTTCTTTTCATCTTCTTATTGATACTCTTTGACCTCTTCTAATACTCTTTGCCTGCTCGATCCTTGTTTATCCTCTTTTACCACCATTGACTATGGTAACTAATGAAAATTTACTTCTTTAACAAGGATATATCACAAAATTTTTGTCATATCTATCCACCATTTTTCCTGTGGTATTCTGGTCCTTTTAAGTTTCCTAAAGATTTCATTAGCCTCTGTGTATTTAAAAAAATGGGGTTGAACTAGAAACAAATTCTTTAACTCATGTTCAACATAGAAAAGGTTCTCTAGACTGTCATAGAGAACTCTGCTTCTAGGTAGTGCTTTTGGTGTATATGTACTAGTTGATGAACTGGCCTGGTTATCTCCATATTGAGCTCATTTGTCAACGTAGTCTATATGTCTCATGAATTTATCATTGATTACTAAAGACAGGGTAGCCCTTTGCTCTACAAAACAATTTTTTTTTCCATAAAATCATTGATTTCTTCTTACATGTTTTGGCATCTTCTTTCCAAATTCTACATTAGAGTCCTTTTGGTCAATACCCTCTTGATTTCCAGAATAGTCCATGTTCTATCTTCAATGCCCAGTTCTTCTAGCTAGTACTTATTTTTTCTATTCAAAAATTTTATTAGCTTGGTGGCTTCCTCAGGGTTCTCTCATAATTCTTCCTTTGTCCTCTAAATTTTTTCAAGAGCTACTTGTACCAAATCAATCTATTAAAAAATTATTTGTATTGATGGCCAAACATCATTTATTGACTGAGTGATGTTTTTCCAAAGAATCTTTTTAATTTTTTCTAAGTGCTTATCAAAGGTGAAGTCTTTTTCTAATGATTTCACCTGCTATGCTAACCCTTTATTCTCCCTCACTTTTTCAACGAAATTAATTTTGGAAAGATCATATTTTGGTTCTAATGTAACAAATTGTTCTTTTACCTTTTGTAATTCTGAGACTTGCAGTTTCATCTCCTCCATTGATTTTATTAATTCATCTATACTTAAACCTGAAGTTTCTGCTAGTGTCATTCTTGTACTTGTACCTGTGATTGCTTCATCTGTGATTAAAGGGACATTGGGTACCAAAGCTATTGACATTGTTGAAGGGACTGCAATGGAGACCACTGGTATCACATTTGGAGACTGAGATGTTGACTCTCCCTGCTTGTCATTAAATGATTTTAACAATTCTTGTTTAGTTTCCTTCAACTGTTCATTAAGCTTGAGGACTAAGTCGATAAGATCGTCTTTAGACCTTTTTTGTATAATCTTGGCAGTCTGTGGATGCTTTGATGGAGGTAATTTTAACTATTTTCTTAAGGTGGTTATGTCTTCATCTTTCATTTTAATCAAAGTTTCTGTACCTTTAACATCTTTTGGGTTATGGCCCAATCCAATAACCAATTCTTCCAAAGATTTATTTCTATTTTCTTTAGCCTGTGAAGAGGCTCTTTCCAACTGTAATTGAGTAGTTGTATTATTCAAATAATTTTATAATCTTTGGGCCATCACAGGTTTACTGGTTAATGTAGAATATATCATTTCCCCTGTCTTCCTGTGTAACTCAATCTGATCCAGGGGATGAATATGTTTTGCCGTGACCTCAAAATCTGTTCGAAGATAATCTACAATTGTCTCAGGTTATTGTACTTTGGGCTTGAAGAGGCTAATTTGCATTTTTCTCTCCTTGATGTCATAGGCTGACATCAACCTATTATGATTGGTGGGAGCCATTTTTAAATATTGATCATAAAGTTGGATCCTTAGTGGCTCATCCCTAGCTTTTATTTCTTTGAATTTCTTTTTAATATCCAGGTTGTCATTTCCTAGAGGCTTAAAAGATGACACTTCAACAGCTTGTTGCCTTTCTAGTTCCTGCCTCTGCGAGCTGGAAGTTGTCCCTCCTATTGGGAAAGTCTAATGATTGTCTACACCTTCTTTTCTTTGACTATCTGTTGTTTCTTCAAAAAATTCTTCTTCTGAATGAGGATTTAGCCTATGCCTTTTAACACCAGGTTGTTTCAATGGGCCACTGGTAGGGGTAGCTACTTCCTTGTCTCTCTTTTTATTCCTTTTCTCATTCAGAGGAGTATGCAAAATTGGGGGCTCTGCTATGTTGACTTGAGTTGGGTGAGCTTGTGTTTGAGCAGTTTCCAGTTGCTTGGACATGGTTAATTGCTTTGTTGCTTGGGTGCTGGTATCTAGTTCTTTTCCCTTGGATGTCCTTGAAAGTGAGGTATTAGTCTCTTGTGAGTGCCTTTGTGAGGTATTAGCTGTTGAGGCACTAGTGCCCAATGCTAGCTTTTGAGAAGTCTCAAACTGTACTTGTCTAAAAGAATCCAAGTCAAGTGTATTTTTAAGATCCTTCATTATATTTCTATATTGACCGGCTCACTATCTGTTTCTATTAGATTCCCTTCCCTCCATTCATCCATGTTGGAAAATTGTTCAGTCTCTGGGATTTTGTGATGCAAGTATGGTGACAGTCTATTCTTTATTCTTCTATCATAGATGAAACTATGAAGATCATAAGGAATCCAATTAAAACTTATGTTTAATTTCAGATGGTCTTCTAAAATCTACTCTGCTGCTTTCCATGCTTCCCTAGTATTACAGAGGAAAGGGCCTAACCGATCCTTGATCCCTAATTGTGATCTCTTCCTAGCCTTAGTAAAATGAATCAAGTATGAGTTTGTTATTTGCCTGTAGTATTCCAACGCAAACAATATCATTGGAAAATATTTTGGTAGATTGAAAGGGGAAATATCACACCCATATATCCTAATTTCTATATAATTATGGTATAAATAACATTCACCCACTATGTACTATTTGAAGAGCTGAAAGATTCTTTTGATTTCATTATTGGCTCTAAGAGGTGAAATTCTTGTCAGAAAGGGGGTAGCTGGATGGACAAACGGATCAATGAACTCATTATATGAGTAAGGGTTGGATAGAGATTTATGAAAGATGGGAGTCCAAAAGATGACAGACTTTGGATTACCCTTGGTATCAAATTTTTTAATAGAAATTGGGAATTTGTCAGACTGATAGTAGAGCATGAAGTGATATATGAAGGTGGTATACTTGAAAACCCTTTCATTTTCCAGTCTCATGAACTGGTCATGAATTTTGTCAGTAATAAATGAGGCATAATCATACTGGACACCAGGGGGCTATCCCGAGGTAAAAATAGATATCATCACTAGGGTCAATTAATCCACAAATTCACTAGTGTTGAATCCCATAGCTGCAAATATCATATCAACTATGATTTTACCTATATATGTGAAGAAAACTGACACATAAGGAGGGGGATCTGTAGTCTGGTATTGCTTTAAAATGAAAATCTAGCAAAGGCAATTAAGTTCAGATTGGGGCATTTTGGTTGTTTTCTCAAGTAAATTCCCAATGGAAATGGGAGTGAGGGCTTGATTTGGGTGAAATTGAAGCATTTCATTCATTGATTCAAAGGTTATTGTGAAGAGGATTGTTCGGTTGGGAGACATGACTGCTCTCTGGTTGGGGTCATAATTGGCATGGCACTGATGGATTATATCTAGAAAAATATGCACATAGGGTAGAAAGTACATTAGGAGTTTGGATTCCCACAGCCCCATGATATCATATCCATTTGAGTAGTTATCTCTACATTGAAAAAAGACTTTGAAGTGATTTTTACCAGTGGTTAAGTCTTTTATTTGGAAGCCCTTATCTGCTAGAGGTAGATAGTTTAAATATAAATGTGGAGCGTTAATGGGTGCAACATTCAAAGATACCGGGGTTTCCTTTTCTGGTTCTTCTGGATTCAGAAAGGAGATTGTGGTTTTATTTGTGAAATGGGAAAAACATAGGGTTTGGGGGACTTGAATGATGAAAATAATAACAAAATTATGGTGAATTTGGGTTTTCTTAGTCAATTTAGAGTGGAAAACATGTACTTGCAAGGTTTTTTCGGGAATTTGATAAATACCTGCTTTTTGGGGGACAGGTAACGGAATGCACGTACTGGGTGTGGCTAAACGACTATGGGAAGCTTTGATTAAAAAATTTGGACCAAGTTGGCGACTGTAAGCTTAAGTTGGTTAACCGTGATGTTTTTTTGCATTGGCATATAGGTTCACAGAATAAAAAATTGAAAATGACTTGTTTTGTTTTATGTACAAAGTCAAGTGTTGGTGGGTTTTGGGATTAGGACGGGTGATGACAGAGGGGAACGACATGATGTTTTTTCATTTAGCTAAAAGGCAGTAAGTGGTTTATATTGTATTGCCTATGGGGAGGGGTGGTATCTAGCCTTGAGCCATCGATTCCATAGAACAGTTGACGTGTGGCAGGGGTGCTATACATGAAATCACTTTGTGATTGCATGCTAACGTGCGGTCATAAAGGGTCATGTGATATGTATAAGAGCTGTTGGATCTCAAGGACTCGATTGGATGGTTGATGGGGTTATAAGGTGACGGAGGTTCATGCAGGCAGGCCCGATATAATTATAGATTATATAATCATATCGGAGCGGGGGGATTGGCTGGTGAGGCTATTAATTGACCATGAGAATTAATTAATCCCGTTTTAATAAAATGGGGGTTAGGGCTATTAATTTGTTACTGATTAACTAATTAATCCCTTTTTAACATGTATTATGGTTATATTTTAACCAAAGGGGCGGGATATATAGTTTTCTGAGATTTTTTACATAATTAAAATAATACGGGAATGGGTAGATTTTTATAGGCTAGTTACATATTAATAACTTTAGTAGTTAATATGATTTTGAAATGGAAAGCTCTAAGTATAAAACATATTAGGTGTGTATTTAAACATAGGCTAAACTGAAAAAGAGGGTTTTCATGGAAATATTTTAATTTTCCTAATTAAAATAGGATTTTACTTAGAAAAAAAACTCATCAAGAGGAATGAATGATTTATGAAGGGATATGCTTATTGATGAATGGGTTTAAGTACTTAGGAATTATAAATTATTGGGCCGAGGGTCCGGTCCCTCTAGAAGTCAGAGAAACTCTCTGAGCCCCTCTAATTTAATAGATACCTTGGTACTTAGGGGAAATTAGTGAAAATTTAGGGAAAATGAATAGGGGAGTTAATTATTCTGACTTTGCTTGCTTGATATGCCTTTCATGTACTGCATGCCTTTGCCTCATGATGAAAATAAAATATTTCCACATCCAAACATCATCACTCACCACATGCTATTCTGCAACCATCATCTACTTACCCTACCTACTTAACCTAGCTTTTTAACTTCTTTATTAGGGTGCACTTAGACTGACAAACCTTTTTTAAACTTTCTTTTCTTTTACACTGTAATGCCTATCTAAGTCTACACTTATTACATCCAAGGGCTCAGATTAAATTGTTGAGCTCCTTTTTCACTCTAACTGTCTATTTATCTGCCAAGATTATACTTCTCGATTTCTACAACATGAAATTGAAAAATGAATTAGCTAAGCTTAAACTATTTGACTATTCATAAATTGTGGCATAAGTGACAAGCTGCACATAGTTGTTTATTTTACAACAATAAAAAAGTAGTGGCATTTATACTTGCCCACTTTCCTAGTCTTTCTTTTTGTTAGGGTTCATTTTCTTTCATTTTTCACCTTTATTTATGCTTTTCACCCTTTGATTTTTCTTTTAGGGTATACCTTCTTTACATTTTTTATTTTTATTTTTATTTTTTACAAATATGGAAAACCTTTGCAACACGTGAAGGTATGAACATATTACATAGCTCATCAAGTCAATCATGATGTATGAAACCTATTGGTATAGGGTCATAACAATGTCAAAAATAGGGAAGCAACATTGGACAACAATCAAGTGGGTTTTTAGGTATTTGTGTGGCACTAGTGATTATGGTTTGTGCTATCAAGGAAGACTGGGATTGGACAGAGTTTTGGATATCTATGGCTTTGTTTATGCAGATTGGGCTAGATATTTGGATCAGAGAAGATCTACAAGTGGATATGTGTTTAACCTATTTGGAGGTGTAGTCATTTGAATGAGTAAGAAACAATCTATAGTGGCACTATCAACTACAGAGGCTGAATACATGGTAGCCACTCATGCAAGCAATGAAGCAGTTTGGTTGCAGAGATTGTGTTCAAGTATGGGGTTAGTACAGGGAGCTATAAGGATAAATTGTGATAGCCAAAGTGAAATTTTCTTGGGAAAGAACCGTGCTTACCATTCAAAAACAAAGCACATTGATGTTCAATATCACTTTATGAGGGATATGATATAAGACAGAAAGGTGTTGCTACTAAAGGTGGACACTTCGAAGAATAGTGTAGATGCATTGACAAAATCACTGAGCTCTAAGAAATTCTCTTTGTGTCGAGAAAAAATGGTCATTGCAGGGATGGATAAATGACTAAGCTCTCTTATAACCCCCTGTGGAAAGAAAACAATAAGTGGGAGAATGTTGGGTTGTGTTATATTCTTTCCACGACTAGCCCATCTAGTGAACCCAGGGGTTAGAGAGGGGGCTGAGCCCCCCCTGCATTGCACCGATTGCATAGAAGGGGGAGTCATAGGGGGTTTGAGGGGTGCAAGTAACCCCACTGTATCGGGTCCAGGGTAGCGCCTGGAAAATTTTGCTTTTGGAACATATGTTAGGTTGGGCAGACCCACGTATGGTTTTCTGCATGATTTTCGCACATGTTTTTGGACGCGATGGTTTTTGTTCCATGGTTTTGGATGCTTCGGCATGTATAAATATGTATTCTAATATTGAAAGGAACATAATGAAAAGTTACACTTGTAGTCCCGGTTTTGCGATCCAGGGTAAAATCTCTGTGTATATGTATTTTATGTGTTATGCTCTCACATTTTTTATTTTATGTGTTTTAGAATTCGTATGTAGGTAATTTATGTACGGGGTTAAAACCTACAAATTTATTAGTTATGTATCATTTGTTTTCTATTTGGGATTATCAAGTGTACATTGAAGCAAATACTTTGTTTATTCATTCTCTTTAGATATATAATATTGTCAGTTGCGGATTATGTTGTTCTTTAATCACTCTATTTATGTCTTGTGTTTGCGTTGACTAGATACAGTCCCTTACCCCAAGACTGTCTCATTATTTTAGAATGTCATTCCTTGGCTTCCACCTAAAGACTGCCAATGGAACTAATCTGGAATGTTACCCTTAAATTATTCACATCCTCTCTTCCTTTCAGTAAAAGTTCCCTCGTTTAGTTTCTATAACTAGGTTGTATATACTGTACTACTTATCACTTGTTAATTATTTTTCCTCTCAAGGCTTAACATTTAATAATTTTGGCATTGAATCCCTGTTTGCTAACTGTAACCCCCCCCCACAGCTACCCACATTATATGTGTCTCATTCCCTGATGAATCTACTCTCTATATACATCCTTCTTAATAGCTATTGGTTAACAACCTCGTTTGAATTCCTAAGATATGTCATTATAGCTCTATTTTGCCATTAATAATTTTAGGAGATTCTTTAAATGGGAATAATCTTGATGTTCGTTTTCTTCAACTTAATACCCAGTGTTAGACTATACTTGTTCCAAGTTGTAGGTATAACGTATTTTGTCTTTCTACCTAGAAAAGGCATTGCTAATGAAAGTAACTCATATAACTTGTATCATATTATATCTATTATATATATATATATACTTATATATAATATATAATATATATATATATATGTTTTTTGCTTAATACCAGAGGACTGTTTCATAATACATTTGGATGTACAGTTTTACTCCTGCACAGATTCTTGATTTCGTAAACATAGTTATTATGCTCAGGTAGAAAAGGTTATATTGTCTACACATCTTGATCTTTATATTGAAATGTAATGACCTATAAACATTACTACAACCTAGATACCTATATTCACTATTTGTAAATACTTGCACCATAATGAGAGCCTACAAGTCAAGGCTAACTTTCTCATTGCATTCACCTCATGCTACAAATGAAAATAGGAAATCATTTCACTCACTTCACGCTACAGATGAAATTAGAGAAACATCCAGTCACGAGTGCCATAAAACTCATTTTCTACTTACACAACATTAGCAAGCTTACGTTCCTTCAAATACAAAATTATAAACATAGACAAACATTTCCACTTATCTGCCATTGAAAGTCTAAATTCTCTATTAGATGAACCTTTCCACCCTTCCAATGAGAATTTTTGCAATTATGTCCAATATTCTCCCCCCAATCTCCTCTTTTCCCACTAATCATTTTTCTTGAAGATAGAAGTTATATTTCTTTGGCCTTAGGACTCTAGGTCCAGTTTGCAAATGAGTATTTCTTCCTCCAGGGAAGTCTCTCTCAAAGGTCATTCCCACTGAAAAGTCACTTCAGCTCAAGGAATCCTTTTCTGGTTCTCCAACACCCCCTTGCTCCTTCTCTCTTCTTTTTTGTAAGATGAAGGTAGGTAAGGAATAACTGCTTCTTAAATGATAACTAATAACTGTCGGGTGAAAAGAGAGTTACTGAGGTTCATTTGTAACTATTTAGATCTTTCATAGAAAACATATTAATATTTCTATAACTTTACTTAATTAAATTTAAAATTAATAACACCACAAAACAAAGTTGTTTATTTGTTTATTCAAATGTAAAGTAAAAACAAGAAAATATTTATAAAATAACTTAAAGGTTCGAAGATGTCATAGGCCTCATATTTTTTATTCTATTTGTTCCAAAATTGAGTGGTAAAATATACTAGTTTAGCAATGCAGATGATTCAATGTTTAAAGATGGAAATATCCAAATTTTGCAGGCGTTCATGCTAGCTCCTTTTTATTTTCCAAAGGTGGAAGAGTGAAAATAGTGGTTTAGGCTGATGTGAAATAGTGAGGAGCATAAGTCATTAGTGAGTGCGTTGAAATATGGAAGTTCTAGTTGCAGGATTTTGGAAATTGCAATTCGGGGTGATGTGAGAATTCGGCCCCATCTTTCCTTTTCCACAAGACTCGTGAGCAAGGTATCAACCACGACCCTATATCGTGGTATTGTAAATATTTAGTGGGTTTGGAGTTCTATTGGCATAAATTTCTAACAAGAGAAGAAAATGACCCTGACCTCAATCGTGTTTGAAACAAAGTCAACATTTTTTGGTTACATGACATTGGACTCTGAGTGAGATAGACCTGTAATGACCAATATATTTTGGTTATGATATTAGGAGAGAGCAACATTTAAGGTATTAATTATTGAAATGTGACTCATACACATGTTGTACACTAAACCCACACATTCTTTACTTCTTGGATACAATATTTCGTACTACATTAATTATTGAAATGTGACTCGTGCACATAACATACACTATTCCCATACATTATTTACTTGCTAGATAGATCGATACAATATAAAAATGTACCATCCAACATAACGAAAAACATCATTGCGAAATAGGATTGATGGGATATCAAACAACCATAACATAAATAAATATAATTCATATCTCTCTCTCTCTCTCTCTCTCTCTCTCTCTC